>VDFB02000007.1:182056823-182184853 GCA_007258455.2 Sequoia sempervirens
ATGGGATCTTTTTCCTTCCTCTAGAAGGAAATGACTATGTATTTGTGTCATTTGTTGTATGCCTATGTGGCATTTTGGAACATATGCTTTGTACTATCAATATATATGTGACATTTAATGTCTATATGGCTCTTTTGTAGTAAGCTTGTATGGCTTTTTTGGATATATTGTATATACTTTTATCAATATATATCATTGAATAGTCTTACAATTTTTTTATTAAAGAAAATATTATTTTGCTACTGCCATTCTTGAATGATGTTATCATGCGTATTGTGTAAATTGTATGCTTGAATGTTGTAGGCATGGGTTTTGTTTACATCTAATGCTTAAATAATTATTGTCAATTTCTCAATAAGCTCCATCTAATGTGTATTGTGTAAATAAGCTCCATTCCTGGTGGTTTGTATCCTTTTCAATGCTTCAATTACTTGTGCTTCACTTATTTACATGTATGCTTCACTTATTCACATGTATACTTGACGTATATTACATGTATTCACATGTATGCTTCATTCTTCCAATGTATAATTCATGTGTTCACATGCATTCTTCATGATTCATGTGTATACTTCATGTATTTGCATGTATGCTTCATGATTCTTGAGTTTTATTATTGTCTAGTGGAAAGGATTTTAACACCAAAAGGTTTCAAATGAAATGTAAGAGATCCTTCCCATAAAAAAATATCATATAAAATTGTATTGCTTTTAATTCATGGTTGACATTGGCATCCAACAACTAATGGTTTCGATTCTAAAGCTTAGCAATCATTGCATTTGCATCTATAGAACAGGTGGATGTTTCAAACCTCATGGGCATATATATATACCTCTATGAATTTGTATGAACGTGCATCAAACACATGATATTTGTTGATCCAACCAACAAAATGTATTTGCATCTACTAATATCACAACATTTGACATCTCATTAAATCAAATCAATGCACAGGTTAGTTTTAATGATATTATTAAGATATTAGATGTGCATGAACAACAATATAAGCTTGATTTTTGGATGCATCACCCATGTGCAATTATCACATTTCTCCCATATTCATCATTTAAATAAGCTAAAAAACTTGCATTTTCTATGCATGAAATAACATGACAAATCATTGGGAAACATGGTCCTATAACTACCGCCACATCTGTTTTATAACTCTAGAGCACGAAAAAACCATAGGTCATCGATATTGAATATCCAAATCCAATGTTTCACTAGTAGGCTGAGTTTTGCATCTCAACAAGGGTGCAATATTCAGTGACAACAACTACAATTCAGACTCTTAAGGGATTCAATCGGTTGAACATAGCTCAAAGCAATTCAGCATGTTTGGGTGTGAAAGAGGACCATTCCTAGAATAAATGTACCCATCCGGATCTGATTGAACAGTTTGTTTGGTCACAAGAGTTGCAATATGAAAGATACACCATTTTGCAACATTACAATGCTTGCATTTGACATCTATTTCCCTAAGTGAAAAGTCACCACCATGGGAAAATGCCCACGAGATAGCAAAAACTGAGAGAGGTTATTGTAGAGTCACCCAACACGATCCCATAAGCTCAACCGAGAAGTTTCTAAGCATCACGGTATTTGAGTAACAACCCGTCAAAAATTGCAACCATTTTGCACATTGGACTCTTAAGGGATTCTGTCGGTTGAACATAGCTCAAAGCGATTCGACATTTTTGGGTACAAAAGAGGACCATTCCTAGCATAAATATACCCACCTGAACATGTTGGAATAGTTCATTTGGTCACACAAGTTGCAAAATAAAAGTTGCACCACTTTGCAACTTTACACTATTTGCATTTGACAACTTTTTCTCCAAGTGAAAAGTCGTAACTATGGGAAAACACCTCTGAGATAGAAAAAAATGAGAGAGGTTATTGTAGAGAGTCCCAACACAATCCCATAGGCTTAGAAAAAACATTTCTTAGCATCACAGTGTTCGAGTAACAACCCATCGAAGATTGTAGTCATTTTGCACTTTGGACTCTTATGGGGATTCTACTAGTTGAACGTAGCTCAAAGTGATTCAGCGTGTTTGAGTGTCAAATAGGATCTTTCCTAACATAAAAGTACCTATCTGAATGTGTTGAAATAGTTTATTTGGTCACAGGAGTTGTAGAATGAAAGTTGCACCACTTTGCAACTTTACACTACTTGCATTTGACAACTTTTTCCCCAAGTAAAGAATCACCACCACGGGAAAACGACTCCGAGATAGCAAAAAATGAGATAGGTTATTGTAGAGGGGCCCAACACCATCCCATAGGATTAGATGAGAATTTTCTAATCATTACGATGTCCGAGTAACACCCCATCGAAGATTACAACTATTTTTGCACTTTGGACTCATAAGGGATTCTACTGGTTGAACGTAACTCAGAGTGATTCGATGTGTTTGGGTGTGAAAGAGAACCATTCCTAGCATAAATGTACCCACTTGGATGTGTTGGAATAGTTTATTTGGTCATATGAGTTGCAGAGCGAAAGTTGCACCACTTTGCAACTTTACATTACTTGCATTTGACAACTTTTTCCCCAAGTGAAAAGTCACCACCATGGGAAAACACCTCTGAGATAGAAAAATTGAGAGAGGTTATTATAGAGGGGCCCAACATGATCCCATAGGTTTAGACAAAAAATTTCTAAGCATCACTGTATCCAGATAACAACCCATCAAATATTGTAACCATTTTGCACTTTGGACTCATAAGGGATTCTGTCGGTTGAACGTAGCTCAGAGCGATTCGGTGTGTTTGGGTGTGAAAGAGGACCATGCTTAGTGTAAACGTACCCACTTAGATACATTGAAATAGTTTATTTAGTCACACATTGCAGAACAAAAGTTGTACCACTTTGCAACTTTACACTACTTGCATTTGACAACTTTATCCCCAAGTGAAAAGTCACCACCATGGGAAAACACCTCTAAGATAGAAAAAATCAAGAAAGGTTATTGTAGATGGATCCAACATGATCCCATAGGCTTAGAAGAGAAGTTTCTAAGTATCATGGTATTCGATTAACAACCCGTCGAAGATTACAACCATTTTGCACTTTGGACTCTTAAAGAATTTTGTCAGTTGAATGTATCTCAGAATGATTCAACATGTTTGGGTGTGAAAGAGGACCATTCCTAGTATAAACATATCCACCCAGACACATTGGAATAGTTTGTTTGGTTACATGAGTTGCAGAATGAGAGTTGCACTACTTTGCATCTTTACACTACTTGCATTTGATAACTTTTTGTTCAAGTGAAAAGTCCCCACCATGGGAAAACACCTCCGAGATAGAAAAAAACAAGAGAGGTTATTGTAGAAAGGAAAAGTGAAATTCCATAAGCTTAGATGAGAAGTTTCTAAGCATCACGGTGTTTGATTAACAACCCGTCAAAGATTGCACCCATTTTGCACTTTAGACACATAAGAGATTCTACTAGTTGAACATAGCTCAGAGTGATTCAACGTGTTTGGGTGCAAAAGATGACCATTCCTAGCATAAAATTACCCACTTAAATGCATTGGAACAGTTCATTTGGTCACACGAGTTGAAGAATGAAAGTTACACCACTTTACAACTTTACACTACTTGCATTTGATAACTTTTTCCCCAAGTGAAAAGTCGCCACCACAGGAAAAAATCTCTGAGACAACAAAAAAAGAGAGGTTATTGCAGAGGGGCCCAACACGATCCGATAGACTTAGACAAGAAGTTTCTAAGCATCATGGTGTCCGAGTAACACCCCATCGAAGATTGCAACCATTTTGCACTTTGGACTCATAAGGGATTCTGCCGGTTGAACATAGCTCAGAGCGATTTGACATGTTTGGGTGTGAAAGAGGACCATGCCTAGTGTAAAAATACCTACCAAGACACATTGAAATATTTATTTTGGTCACACGAGTTGTAGAACGAAAGTTACATCAGTTTGCAACTTTACACTAGTATTTAACAAATTTTTTCTCAAGTGAAAATTTGCCACCATGGGAAAATTCGTTTGAGATAGGGAAAATCAAGAGATTTTATTGTAGAGGGGCCCAACATGGTCCCATAGGATCAAAAGAGAAGTTTCTAAGCATCATGATATCTAAGTAACATCCTCTCGAAGATTGCAGCCATTTTGCACTTTGGACTCTTAAGAGATTTTGCCGGTTGAATGTAGCTCAGAGCGATTTGACATGTTTGGGTCCAAAAGAGGACTATGCCTACTATAAATGTACCTACCTGGATTTGTTGGAATAGTTAATTTGGTCATAGGAGTTGTAGAACGAAAGTTGCACCAGTTTGCAACTTTACACTTCTTGCATTTGACAACTTTTTCTCCAAGTGAAAAGTTGCCACCATGGGAAAAAACCTCAGAGAGAAAAAATTGAGAGAGGTTATTGTAGAGGGGCCCAATGCAATCCCATGTGCTTAAATGAGAAGTTTCTAAGCATCACAGTATCCGAGTAATAGCCCGTCAAAGATTGCAGTCATTTTGCACTTTGGACTCTTAAGGGATTCTATCAGTTGAACGTAGCTCAGAGTGAGTCAAAGTGTTTAGGTGTGAAAAAAGACCATGCCTAGTGTAAATGTACCCACTCAGACACGTTGGAATAGTTCATTTAGTCACATGAGTTGCAGAACGAAATTTGTACCACTTTGCAACTCTACACTACTTGAATTTGACAACTTTTTTACCAAGTGAAAAGTTGCCACCATGGGAAAATGCCTCTGAGATAGAAAAAATAGAGAAAGGTTATTATAGAGGGGCCCAACATGATCCCATAGGATCACACGAGAAGTTTCTAAGCATCACGATGTCCGAGTAACACTTCGTCGAAGATTGTAGCCATTTTGCACTTTGGACTTATAAGGGATTCCGCTTGTTGAACATAGCTTAGAGTGATTCGGTGTGTTTGAGTGTGAAAGAGGATTATATCTTGTGTAAATTTACCTACCCATATGAGTTGGAAAAGTTTGTTTGGTCACACAAGTTGTAGAATGAAAGTTGCACCACTTTGCAACTTTACATTACTTGTATTTGATAACTTTTTCCCCAAGTGAAAAGTTGCCACTAGGGGAAAACACCTCTAAGATAGAAAAAATTGAGAGAGGTTATTGTAGAGGGCCCAATGTAATTCTATAGGCTTATATGAGAAGTTTCTAAGCATCACGGTGTCCGAGTAACACCTTGTCCAAGATTGCAACCATTTTGTACTTTGGACTTATGAGGGATTCTACCGGTTGAACGTAGCTCATAGCGATTCGACATGTTTGGGTGTAAAAGAAGACCATTCCTAACATAAATGTACCCACCTAGATGTGTTGGAATATTTTTTTTGGTCACACGAGTTGGATAATGAAAGTTGCACCACTTTGTAACTTTACACTACTTGCATTTGACAAGTTTTTTCCCAAGTGAAAAGTTGCCACCATGAAAAAATGCCTCTGAGATAGCAAAAACCAAAAGAGTTTATTGTAGAGGGTCCCAATATAATCCCATAGGCTTAGACAAGAAGTTTTTAAGCATCACTGTGTTTGAGTAAAACCCCGTTGAAGATTGTAGCCATTTTGCACTTTGGACTCTTAAGAGATTTTACCACTTGAACGTAGCTCAGAGCAATTCATCATGTTTGGGTGTGAAAGAGGACCATTCCTAGTGTAAATGTACCCATCTAGATGTGTTGGAACAATTTTTTTGGTCACACGAGTTTCAAAACAAAAGTTGCACCACTTTGCAACTTTACACTACTTGCATTTGACAACTTTTTCTCCAAGTGAAAAGTCGCCACCACAGGAAAACACCAATGAGATAGAAAAAACCAAGAGAGGTTATTGTAGAGGGGCCCAATATGATCTCATATGCTCAAATGAGAAGTTTCTAATTGTCACGGTGTCTGAGTAACACCCTATCAAAGATTGCAACCATTTTGCACTTTGGATTCATAAGGGATTCTATCAATTGAATGTAGCTTGAAGTGATTTGATGTGTTTGGACATGAAAGAGGACCATGCTTAGCATAAACATAGCCAACCAGACACATTGGAGTAGTTTGTTTGGTCACACAAGTTGCAAAACAAAATTTGCACCACTTTGCAACTTTACACTACTTGCATTTGACAACTTTTTCCCCAAGTGAAAAGTCGCAACCATGGGAAAATGCCTCTAAGATAGAAAAAATTGAGAGAGGTCATTGTAAAGGGGCCCAAAAAGATCCCATAGGCTTAGACAAGATGTTTATAAACATCACAATTTTTGAGTAACAACATGTTGAAGATTGTAACCATTTTGCATTTTGGACTCTTAAGAGATTCTGCCAGTTGAATGTAGCTTAGAGCGATTCAACATGTTTGGGTGTGAAAGAGGACTATGGCTAGCGTAAATGAACCCACCCAAATGCGTTAGAATAGTTCATTTGGTCACACAAGTTATAGAACGAAAGTTGCACCACTTTGCAACTTTACACTACTTGCATTTGAGAACTTTTTCTCCAAATGAAAAGTTGCCACCATGGGAAAACGTCTCTAAGATAGTGAAAACCAAGAAAGGTTATTGTAGAGGGGTCCAACATGATCCCATAGGCCCAATTTTTTTTTTCTAAGCATCATGATGTTCGGGTAACAACCCATCGAAGATCACAACCATTTTTGCACTTTGGACTCATAAGGGATTATGCTAGTTGAACGTAGCTTGGAGCGAAAACCAGTGCCTCAAAAACTATTTATTACCACACATGTAAATCCTTGGAAAATTTAGAAATATCCTTGCTTGAAATGAAATGTCTTGGAAACATTCACTTGGAAGTCCTTTCCATTGACATGTTGACTCTAATTGCAAAAACACACACTTTTAATAACTACCACTTTCCCATCACTTAAATTTGTTGTTTCAACTTCACTTTAACAAATACATTTCCATGGAGAGAAATAAAAGACAATAAATAGACAACCACCATAAATAGAAAACCACCATAAGTTAATTTTTCCATTACTTAAGTTTTGTTGTTTGAAGTTTGTTGTTTCAACTTCACTTTTAATGACAATAAATAGACAACCACCATAAAGTATGAAAATGATCATCAAATTATACATAGAGGAAAAGGAAATACTCAAAGAACAACCATAAATTATTTAAGTCAAAGCTCTTTTATTTTATGACAAAAAAATTGAAAAGGTGTTTTAATTATTTCATGGGGCTTATTTTCATGATATTCACGTGCACAAGTGAAAAGGGATTAAGTTTCATATTTGATTGTTGAGTTTGGATCAGTAATAGTGCATCATTTATGCATCGTGTTAATAAACCATAATGTTGATTTGTGTCTAGCAATGTTGTATCATGGAAGCATGAGTCCAAAAGGGTTGAGAATCATCATGATATGTTTTTAATTTAACCCGAGACAACCTAGGGTATGTGCTCATGTTGTTCCATCCTTTGTTTGTGCTATTAGCCATGTGTTTATGTTGTCAAAGTTGACAAGAGTACCAAATTCCAAGTGACTATTTGGAGAGATTGGTTAGTTGAAGAATGTTTGGGAGTTGTCAAAGGTATTGGAGGGTATTGAAACATTGTTTGCCCCACTGTTCATGTTGTTCTGCCCTTGTTGGTGTGTTTTTCCTTGGATGCCCACTAGGATAGGTTGTCAATGATGGCAAAGTGTACTAAGGTTTCTTGTACATTGATTTTCAATGAAGCCCTTGAAGGGTGATTGAGATTATGTAAAGAGACAAATCATGATGACAGTGACTCTAAAACTTATCCAAGATTAGAGTAGATTTTGGAAAGCAAAACTTATATATAGTGGGGACATATTAATTGGAAAGGTGAGTTCATAGCTTTCTGATTCAAAATTTAGCCTCGAGTTGAAGCATACTAAACGAGGAAGTGTTGATCAAGTTTTAGTGTCAAATAATGATGATGGAAGGAGTTCTAGGGTTTATAGAAGAGCAAGAAAATATGCCTTTGTACAATAGAAGGAATTGTTTTAGATTTTGTCATAAATCCACATGTTTTTTCTTCAAGACAACTTTAAATCTAAACCATAAACCATTACAACTAACTTTAAATGTAATGTACACATTTAATTGAGGCATATATTAAGGAGTATACACATTTACAAGTATTAATTTCTCATTATTTTTGTATATCAAAAAATACACTAATTCAATAACAAATATTACAATATTGATGGAAGAACACATTGAAAATCCTCCCATTTCTCAATATTTGTAGCAATACATGTAGGGAAATAATCCTCCCATTTGTAGTCCAGATCATGAAATATATTGTACAAGAAGAAACAAAAGGAGCTACTGCCCAGTTTGTTTTATTCAATCCACCTCAAGTGGCCTAGTTATTTGCATTCCAAAATGCTTCAAAACATGTACACCCCTTGCTCCCTTGGAAAAACATGGGTAGTAGCCTCTCTATGGTTGTGTACTCTCATTGGAATTTGGTCTACAAATAACTTGCCAAAGCATAACAATTTCAGACATGGAGTCCAATAAAAATCATTAAAAGACCAATAACTGATTAATGTCAGACATACACCTTCTGACCAGATCTATTATCACCTTCATGCATGCTATAAGTAGATCGATTGAAGGTTCTACAATAGTGATGTAGCCCATCTTTCGCTATCTTCTCATCTTTCGATGATCCTATGTATAAATTTTAAATATGTATAAACATAATTAACATAAAACATGTAGCATATAAGAATCCAACAAATCTACGAAATGGAAAAGGAAGAGAAGATTGAAAACAAGAAAATGCACCAGTAATCGATATTTCTCATATCACTGAACACTTGCACCAACAACCGATGTTCTTTTCTTAAGTTTATAATCTTTAATGAAGCCTTTCCCTTTTTTCTTCTTCACTAGGCTTGCATACCTCTTCACTAAAGAAAACATATAATTAATAAGTGGGTTAAAAGACAGTAAAAAATGCATCAATGACAGTCCTAAATTCATATGACATCAAACACCAATAAAGAATACCAACCTAAAGGTAGTCAATAGAGAGCAACATATAATTATCATTTTGCAAATTAACAATAATACAATTTTGCAAACCCTTCTACAATCAAACTTAAACACTTGAAAGAATGCAATGATCAATAACATGACTTACAAATTCAATGTGCATACTTACAAATCAATCTAGGGAACCATCCAGGTCTGCTCTACTCTTTATTGTGTCAAGTATTGCCATGTGGCCAGACTCACACACTTTTCACAAGTTCTTATTTGTATGTTTTCCCTTATATTTGATCAAATGAACATTGGCTACAATGACAAGGTTGTAGTGAAGAATCTTTCGATGCATGTCAAAGTCCTCAAAAAATGAAACTGTAGCATTCTTAATTGGGTATCTTTTAAGCCATGTTCCAGTAAAAACCATTGAACCTGTAGGATATTCTATGTTTTCTCCATCTATAATTGGGGCCTCCAATTTATTTTTGGCCTTGATACAATGACACAGGAAATAATCTGTACCCTCTTCATTGTCTTCATCTGCAATCACCACATAAACATGACCTACATTAATATGTTCATCTTGTTAGATGTGTTTAATGAACATCAAAATAAAACCTGAAAGTAAGATATATTACTTGGTTCTAGTAGGTCTAATACATGATCAAAGTCAATGAATGATTTCATCTCCATTATTTGTAGAGCCGTCGGGAGCTGATAAGTGTCAAGTGGGGTTAGACTTCTTAGAGGCCATTTGTCAACCCACTCTGTTGACTCACAATCATTCCATCCTTGAAGTGTACATGCAGAACAAAATCATGCCATCTTCTGCATATGGATAGTCTTGTACCTGCATTGGAGCTTCTAAAAGAGTGTAGCTCGCTCAATCTTGTTAGTGTACAACAATCCTCATATTTTGCAATGTTAGTATCATCTACTAAATGAAAAAATCTATGAACTAAAGAATTACCTTTACTACCTGGAACCCTTGCATGATTACACCACTTGACAATTGATCTTGCATCTGTCAACTTTACACAATGGAGCACCTTGGACTTTAACTTGACTTGTCTTTGTAAGGTTCAACTTATTACTTATTTGACTACTTAACAGTGTTGTTTTCATCACATGTCATGTGGAACAACTATCCTTTGTGTGTGAGGTAGAACCCACACTCTTGTATGCACTCATCAAGTTCTTTACAATGAAATTTTCACTTGAGTCATTTGAAACTCTTAGCCAAAGATCCTTCATGGTGGGCCTAAATTTGAGTTGCCTCATCATTTCAACAAATAGTTGGCATCTTCCACTCTCACTTAGCTTCTCAAAAAATAAACTCCATGTCCCCTGTGCATATCTTTGACATGTATGTTTTAGAATCTTATTAGGCATCCTTTTCAAAACATTGGAATCAATATCAATAAAAATAGATTTTCTATGAAAAAATCTAGGAGTTCTTGAATGTAAATTTGTATCAATGTTAGAAATGTCAACAACATCGAGGATAGATTGCGTACCTTCAATCAAAGGTGCAATTGATGACATACCTTGAGATTGACATGTAAATGATGTTGTGCCTCCAACTTGAGATGTCGTATGTCGAGTGCCTTCAAATAGAGATGTGTTTGATGATGTACTTTCAAAACCCAATGTTGTTGATAGTGTGTCTTCAATTAGAGATGTGATTTTCGATGTACTTGGAAAACCACATGTTGTTGTTGGTGTGTCTTCAACTAGAGATGTGCATTGAACTTCACCTATGGTTGATGATGTGCCCCCAACTTTAGGATCCATTTGTGTCCTTCCACGAATTTTGTTCATTCGTTCCCTTTGTGCTGCCAATTATACATATCTCTTAGATTGCATGGGAATTTCTTATTGTATGGGCTGCAATTCCTTTGCTTCACGAGCTTTTATTTTTGATTCTCTTCTCCTTGCATTTTTAACTGCACATTCTTCTAGTGTTAGAGGCTTTGGTTGTTTCCTCAGCATGATGTTGAATGCTACATGTTAAAAAAAACACATAGAACAAAAGTAAGTAATGCATTTTATGAAACATATTGATATCGTTGATTACATTGCATTTTATGAAAGAAGATTGCAAGTTGTTTGGAAATATTCCTCCAAGAAATGTGGTCTCATGGTGATGGACATCACCATGTGAGACTACATTTCTTTGAGGCATTCTTTAAAATAGCTCACTATCTTTTTCTATGCAACCACATTTTCTGTACATGTCTACCAAAGCATCTTATCAAACATGTCTATGCTACAACATTTTACATACATGTCTACCAAAGCATTTTATGAAAGAAGGCAGTGAGTTGTTTGGAAAAGTGCCTCCAAGAAATGTGGTCTCATGGTGATGGACATCAACATGAGACCACATTTCTTTGAGGAATTCTTTCAAACAACTCACTTCCTTATTCTATGCTACCACATTTTTTGAACATGTCTACCTCCATACTGCAAGAAAAGTAAGTAATGCATTTTTTCAAGCATATCCATACCGCTGATTACATTGCATTTTATGAAACACACCAAGAAATTTATGAAACATATTGATATCGCTAATTACATTGTTTTGCATATCTTTAAAACTCAACGCATTAATTTACATTTCATAACTAATATAACTTATCAAACATTGTTGTCCCTAACCTAGGGTTTATAGTGAGCTTCAAAAAACCCATAAATTTTGATGCATTTGGTGAAAATATATGAAACTTGGTAATAAAATTAGGTGGTCATTTGGGACAAAGAGATCAAATTAATTCAACATCAAACATACACCATCCAATCAAACATCACAACATCTCACATTAAATCAAACAAACTAAAACATTGGGACATAAATCACTTATGTTAGAAATATTTATCACATCAACTAATTTATACTCATACTTAAAATGATCTTTTTTCAAGGCATTTAGGTTGAGTTAGAAAAAATAATTATGAATAAAATAAATCTGGAGTTATGAGTCTACTCTCAAAGTAGTGAATTTGTAATCATCATAAAAACATCAAAACATCAAATCAAACAAAAAAATCCTAAGTATAGTTCAAAATCAAAGGTTTCATATCATCCATATCAACCATTATCATCATTGATCCAAACCCAACCTAAAACATAATCATTGGAGAACAAAGGCGAATTAAAAAAATATTTCAAAATCATTTATCTCCTAGGATTGGTAAAACCTTGCATGGTCACAACTAGGGCCCAATACAAAAAGGCTATGGAGCTTAATCCTAGGGAATCCAAAGATCCTAATGTTAATGAACAACCATTTGGAATGCCTCAAAAAAGTGAGCTTCCTCCTACCACAACAAATATCCCAATTACAACTACATTGAATCTTCCAAATACAACACCTCTAATTGAAAACAAACCTCAAGTGGAGACAAGTTACATTGTGGAAGAACAAAAACCATGTGAGCTTACTCAAGACGATATACTAGAAATGTGACAAAATTAGTATTTCCTTCATGAAGTGGAAGTGTTGATAAAACAAGATCCTACATAATATAAGCTTAAAATTGCACAAATGGTTGCCAAGCTTTCATCAAATTTTGATGTCAACACATTGAAGGAAAAACCTCTTGAACAAATGATGCAATCATAAGATCAAGATTTTTCCCAATATGCTTCAAGGAATTGACCACAAGGGAGTGAGTCCTTTATAAATTGTGTGATTCAAAAATTACCAAAATCATCTTGTACTATGCATCAACCTTTGATTCAAGGACAAAATCAACTGCCAAACCCAAATCATCAATCATAAAACATTGGTCAAAATCAAAACCAAGGTTCAAATCTAAACATTGGTCCAAATAAAAACCAAGGTTCAAATATAAACATGGGTAAAAATAAAAACCAAGGTGAAAATATAAACATAGTGTAGACACTAAAAATTGTCCTAGGCTTGCGATTTCTAAATTCTCTATCATTTCTCCTTTTGTCTTTGCTAATTAAATAATTTGTAATTATTTAATTATTTTCTAAAGTCATAATTCTTCTATTAATTAAATAATTTTAATTATTTAATTAATTCATTTTTATCTTTATTCTCCCTTGATTAATTAAATAAATTTTATTTATTTAATTACGTCACTAATTAAGTCCTCTTCTTTTTAAAATTAAATAAATTATTATTTATTTAATTTTTGTCCACTATCCACTATAATTAAATAATTAAATAATTATTTAATTATTCATTAGCCTCTTCTCTCATAAATTAAATAAATTTTATTTATTTAATTTGGTCCACTCTCTTGAATTTTGAATTAAATCATTATTTAATTAAAAAATGATTCCTTTTGTCACATTACTCTATAATTAAATAATATCTTTATTATTTAATTATTCATTGGCCACCTAAATTAAATAATTTTTATTATTTAATTTCTCCAGCAACCTCTTTATCCATGCCAATCTTATCTTCCAAATCAAATCTTATCTCTTGACATCTCATTTAATTTCAGCCCTTGATTGAATTATTTTATAATTCAATCTTAGCCATTCATTTCTTGTCATTGCCCTAATTTTGACCTAACCCTAGTCCATACTACAACTTTCAATTTTGGCCATTGATTTAGACATCTTATTAGCATCCAATCTCAACCTTCAATCCAAATCAGACATTTCCTATAAATAAACTCTCTCATAAGCCATTAGGGGGTTGATTCTTCAAGTATCCTTATGCTGTCAAAATCATTCTTCAGTCTTTCATCTATTTCTATCTATTGTTATTCATCTATCATATTCATGTCAATGTTATGCTGCTGAATTGAGCAACCAACATTCCTACAACAGTCAATCCTTCAAAATCTTGCTTTCTTATGCAGGTGGAGAAGAGCCATGGAGGTCAATCAAGTCTAGTTTGAAAATTGGTTTGCATTTCCTTTGTTTATTTGCATTTTCATTCTAGTTTGTGCTTCATGGTGCTTGATAGGGTTTAGTTAATTTATTGTTATCAATACATTAAATCTGAATTTTTCCCTATTTACACATAGTTCCAAATACAAAAAATGGTCCAAATCAACACATTGGTTCAAATCTAAACATGCTTCTAAATCAACGCATGGGTTCAAATACAAAAATGATTCCAAATGCAAAAATTGGTGCAAATAAAAACATGATTTCAAATACAAACATTGGTGCAAATCAAAATATGCTTCCACATATAAACATTGGTCAAAATCAAAACATGATTTCCAACACAAATATTGGTACAAAAACATGGTTCCAAATACAAGAATTGGTCCAAATCAAACCATGGTTCCAAACACACACATGGTTCCAAACACAAACATGGGTCAAAATCAAAACCACGGTTCAAATCTAAACATGGGTCTAAATCAAAACCTAGGTTCAAATTTAAACATGGGTTTAAATAAAAACGTTTGTCCAACTTAAAACCTTGTTGCAAATAAAAACCTTGTGCCAAATAAAAATAGTGGTTTAAATAAAAAAGGTGCGCCTAATCAACACATGAGTCAACAACAAGGTTTTTCTCATGTTCAATTACAAGTGAAATAGAAAGCACAAGCCCAAAAAATGTATACTAAAAAACAATTTCTTGCTCAATAACAAAACTTGCAATACTGTCCTCAAGGTCAACAATATCTTAATCCTCAAGGTCAATAATATCTTAATCCTCAAATTCAAAAATACATTCAATCTCAAGGAAATGCCACACCATAATACCAATATGATGTGTACAACACACCTCATTATCAAGATCATATGTATGTTCCACCATTGGTTGCCACAAACATGGACATTTCATCACAAATACAAATGTTGATAGAAAAGATACAAGATATTCAAGTAGGAAATGTAAAGAAATCATATGCAGTTCAAGACTTATGCGCCTATCCATTTGATAGAAGTATTATGATAATTAATTTTCCTCCAAACTTTGAGATTCCAAAGTTTGACAAATAAAAGGGAAGAGGAAATCCTGAGGAGCATATACAAGATTTTTATGTTTCTTGTATGGAAGTCTCTTACAATGATTCATATCTTATGAGACTATTCCCACAAAGCTTGGGGGGATTAGCAATGGAATGGTTTTAACATCTACCTCCTAGAATTATGACATTTCAAGAGATCATTGATCAATTTATCACACATTTCTCATATAACATTAATATCAGCATAACATTGGAGGATATTTACACACTAAAAAAAAATAGAGGAGAACCCTTTGTTACCTTTTTGCAATGTTGGAGACACAAAGCTAGTAAGTGCAAATGGCCTATACCAGAAAAACAACAAGTCAAAATACTTGTTGGGAATCTAGGTACTAACATGGCTTGTCAATTATGTATGCAATGTGTCTCTACATTTGAATAATTAATCTCCAAAGGGATTACAATCAAAATATATCTAATTACAAAAGGAGCCATACAAATATCCAATGATAGACCATCATCTAGTAATAGTGACAAACCTCAATTTTGGGCTAAAAATTAGAATATTACTAATGATGGTATTGTGGATGTAAAGGTGATCATAAATGCTCCTCCTAAACCTACATTCCAATAAGAAAATCAGAAAAATGTGCAAACTATCAATAGTCAACAAGGTCAACAAGGACAACAAAGATCAAACAATTATCCTCCAAGGAAAAAATACACTTCTTTGGGAGAACCTATTGAAATTGTATTGCATAAATTAATTCAAACTATTATTATCAAAATTCCTAATTTCGTCAATATCTTGAACCTGAAGTTAAACCTCCATGGTACAAAGACATTAATTTTTGTGAATACCATCATATCAAAGGGCACAAAAAATCCAATTGCATGAAATTAAAAAAACATCATTCTAGATCTTATAGAACATGGTGATACAAATATCGATCAAAGATAAGGAACTTTAGGAAACAATAACCTTTAAATATACAAGAATACAATGCCAAAACATGGACAAGGAAATGATGCAGGAAAAGGAAAAGGGAAGGTATATAATCAAGTCAACCATACTTATGATAATGTCGTGGGAAACACATATTCATCTGGTAATCATGTATCCATCATAACCATCCAAGGAAAAAATCTAGAGTGTGAATTCACCACATGATGGGGAAAGGTAACAATACAAGGTGCTCATTTACAACCAAGAGTACCACCTAAGGAAAATGTTGCAAATTATAGTCTTCTTGATCAACTCAAGAAAAAACCAACCTAAATATCTATTCTTGAGATTTTGAAAATTTCACCTAAGGAAAATTCTAGAGAAAGCTTTATCTTCATCAACTGTGCCTAATGACATTGATATTGAACATTTTCAAGCCATGATGGGGCAAATCTCATCTTCCCATAATCTTTTATTCATAGAAAATGACTTTTCATCCCAATCATTTCACAATCGTGTACTAAATCTTGAGGTATTGGTGCATAAGAACAAGGTGAAAAGAGTCTTAATAGATGGGGGTATAGGTTTAAACATTTGTTCACTCCAATTAATTACATGCTTCGGCCATTTAGAAGGAGTGATCAAAAGAAACAAAGGAGAAAAAATAAGAGGTTATGATGATGAGGAAAGAGATTCTGAAGGGACCATCACATTACCTTTTCAAGTAGGACTAGCAATAGCAGAAACAACATGTCAAGTTTTGAATCTTGACTTGCCATATAACATTATCCTTGGCCAAAACTGGATTTCATGCAATGCAAGCAGTAACTTCTACCTATCATTAATGTCTTAAGTTCCCCTATAGTGACAAGGAGATTACTATTCAGGGTGATATGAAACCTTTCTATTATTATAGAGGGCTAGAGGAGAAGTATTCTAGAGTATTGCAAGTCCCAAAGAATGATGAGGTTCCTATACCTTCTTATGTTGATCCTACATCATTAGCATCAACTTTAAGTTATACATATGAATCTAAGAAAGTAAGTTACTTGATGTCAAATTCAAACCAATGATAGCAATTGTGGAGAATACAACCTTTTAGATTCTTTCCTAGGGTAGTTAAGTTCAAATCCAAAATCTCATGGTGAACCCCACTACATTGAGAAAGTAACTAAGAAAGTCAAACAAACCAAATTTGAGAAGTGGGGAGACCTAAATGCTAAAATTATAGATGAGGGGAATGTGTCAATGGATTTATCAAGAAAATAAAAAAGAACTCCCATTACTAGTTGACACACGCAGCAAGGGATTTCAACTCATGAAGAGTATGGTTACACTAGTATAGGTGGCCTTGGATTAAACCAACAAGGGATGAGAGAGCCAATAATTTTTGAGCAATGCATAAAGAACCTTGGTCTTTGTTACACCCTGACCAAAGATGTGGTCCCTCATGTTAGCAATATTTTGATCAAAGAAGATAAAGCTTCCCTTGGTTAAATACATCTGAGTATGAAAATATCAATGATGCTCCAATGTGCATCACAAATTTATTTGAACACACATTGATCTACATGATCATACTACTTCCTTTTCCTTAATAACTAAATACAAAGAAATAAACCTTATCTATCCTCAATTAATTGACTGGGACCAACAACACACATTAGTTCTTGATTCATTCAAAAATGATGAGGTGATTTTCAAATTCATGGGTACTAGATATCACATCTTTGGAGATCATAAAGAAAGTTTTGATATTAAGTTGAACATAGGAGCCTATTTTGCGGAGATGATTGAGTCCTTCAATAAAAAAGAGAAAATGTGAAAATCAATACATGATCTTTAAGTGAAAACCATAATGTAGTGCTTTTTGATCATAAAATAGTAAAAAAAAATGATGCATCCAAAGGTCAAAACCTCTCTAAGGCACTCGAGGATGGAGGATTCAATCTCCCCCACCTAGAGTAGGAAAAGACAACAGTTCTTGTAGAGCCATCCAAGCTGGTCAATGCAGGAACAAAGAAGATCCTTAGATAATATTCCATGCTTCTTCATTAGATGATGAAGAGACAAAATTTGAAAAAAAATATCAAAGGAAGGAAAATATGCTTTGCATGGTCATATGCTGATATGTCTGGTCTTAATACATTATTAGTGGTCCACCATCTCACAGTTCACCTAGATGTCAAACCAGTTAAATAGAAGTTGTAAAAGATGCATCCTCAAATAACATTTCTCATCAAAGTAGATTTGTAAAAGTTACTTGATGTTGGTTTCATTAGGCCAATTGAATATCTTGAGTGGGTTTCCAACCTAGTTCCAGTTTCCAAACCCATTGGGGAGCATAAGGATCTACAAAGATTTTAGGGACTTAAACAAAACATGCCCAAAAGATGATTTTCCACTCCCCACTATAGACATCATTGTGGATCTCACAACTAGTCATGAAATGCTATCTCTTATGGAGGGATTTTTCAAGGTATAATTGGGTGGAACCCTTGAAATTTTTGTGTTCCATTGATAATTATTGCATGTTTGGCTATCTTATCTAGTTTGGGATGAATATTTTGACTTAGGGTTTTGGTTTTATTTCTGCTTTAGGGTTTTATTTGTGCCTTAAGCCCTTTAAAAAATCCAAGTGTCAATCCCTTTCATACATTCTAATTTGTGGCTGACTAGTAATTACTCGTTCTCAGTTCCCCAATTCATAACTTGAGTCATTGAATCCATTTGCTTACTGGCCATGTATGCCTAGTATCCTCTGTCATCACCCATTGAATTGTTATAAATCATGTTTTATGTTAGGTGGATCTTAAATCTTTTAATATTTTCCTTTATCCTAAGTCTGGGTTTAATATATTCCTAAGGTTGTTTAGATTGTAAACCTAAGAGAATGACCCTCTTTTAAGTTATGGATTAGTGCACACGCCTTTTGAACTTCTAATTAATGATTAGCGGGTCCCATTGGATGTTTCTTATTAGTTGCTTGCTAGCCCACAAGAATAAAATATTATGATAAAAAATATGGAGGGATAGCAAGTGGGTGACACCTATCCACCCTCATGGTGGGTCCTATCACTTTTCAAAGGCACTGATGGTAAAAGGTTACAAAATCAATAGTTATATTGAATTCTGACCGATGAATCTTAACTGTTGCCCGCTAGCCCATGGGGGATCCATTTTCAGATTATGGCTCATGGAGGGATAGTGGGTGAGCACGACATGGCATCATCACAATTGTCCACTAAAATTTTGAAGGTGTAGAAATATTTCACAACATCTATTGATCGAGTAAAGAATGAGTTACTAATGGACTTTTCTGAGCACGTGCAAAATTGCCTCACCAGATGTTTTAATCTAGATTGTTCGTCACTAAAGGATGATAACTCTCATGATCAATGGCCTAATTGATTAAAGAGGATGCATGTTGTAGGTCATTGGGTTGATCTGGGTTGTTTCCCGCTAGCCCGCGACTGTATATCTAAACCTTGCATATTCTAGCAAACTGCTAACACATGGATCTTCTTGCAGCTTGTAAAGCACAATGGGGCCATGAAGCTGACAAAAAAGTGCACACTTGGTGAAAATAAAGCACAGTGGGTGTCGAGTCAGAAAAAAAAAAAAATCAAACTTTTTTGACTCCATTTGAGCCACACATTAATCCACATCAAATTAAGATCAATGATAGAGATTCAAAGTTTCTAAAAGGACATCATTGAGCTGTTATGGTTCACACGAGTGAGCAATAATGGTAGAGTTGATGGTTTTCTGCTAAATTGAAGGCTTTGTTCACCATAAAAGCTTGCTTTAAAACTTATTGTTGATTACCAAAGACATTTCCACACAATTGTGAAGTTGTTGTGGAGCATTTTGAATTCTTGGCATTATCAAATTAGGGTTTTCAGTGTTATGAAATAGTGAGTAAAATTTGCACTCCTTGAGCTTGCATTTTCCCTAGTTTTCATTCAATTTTTTTTTATTATCATCTGAATTAGGTTTTATCTCTTCTTTTAAGGTTTGAAATTCATTTGAGTTGTTGCATAATTGAGAATTCTGTTAATCTTTGCATTAAGTTTCTACCTAAAACATAAAATCCCTAGTTTGAAATAGTTGAGCCCTAGGTTAAACTATCTTTTAGACATGGCACCAAAAGTCTGAACTTTTGCACCAAAATCCCAAGCCTCTGGTTTGAAACCTCCATTTAGACCCTTGGTCCAAGACATGTTGGACCAATTGAAACCTTCAACAAATAAAAAAGTGAAAGGGAAACATATGTTCTATGACCCTAGAGTTAAGGCTGGAATTATTGAAAAACACTACACAATCAAAGATGCCACCCTATCATGTACTGGATGGACCCTCTTTCAAGGTTGGTTCAGAAACAAAAATAACAATATTCCAATTTTCAACCCTTGGAGATTAGATATGGGTAAACTAGTGGTCCCTAACACATATGTGGATGTTGATCTTCTAAAAGCCATTTCTTCCAACTATGACCCTCTTGTTAGGGTAGTCAGAACCCATGATGTGCAAATATGGTCTGGGTCACCAAAGAGGAGATTGCAAAAGTTTTTAATCTGAATAGATGGAATGGAGATATGGTGGCAATCAATGAGAAGAAATTGAGGGAAGAGTATGGGAAGGTAAAACATACCTTCATAGTTTCAGTGTTGACTCATTTTCTAATATCAGCAGGAAAGGGAAACAACAAGATCATTCTAGGACCTTTTGATGTGGAGCCCCTCCCTATCAAGTATTTTGTCACCTATTTACAAAATACTTTCTATGGCCTTTGTAAAATTTTGGGGTTTGATCTTGCTTCCAACATGCCAATTTCTTAAATGTATGTGGATATAAACATTTAGCACCCCAATATTAATACTCTTTATGATTTTTCTACATACATATCAAAGGAAATACATAAAGGATTGGTAGTACTGAAGAATGGACAACATGTTGTCATATTTTGGTGGTATTCTATTTTCATGCACATGTTTTTATATAGAGGTGTTGATTATTTTGGTCAAGATATGGAGCTCAAAAAAGTTTGGATGGTATTGAAATGCCAGTGTAGTCATAGACTGCACTATTGGATAGGAATAAGTAAAAAACCAATTTTGTAGTTGCCACAAACCTTTTTGAGACAAGTTGAGAAGGGTTTTAATGGTGAATGTGCCCAAGGTTCTTACAGAGTTACACAAATTCTTAAAACCAGTTGAGAGGAATCCTAAATTAAACATCAATCAAAACTAGGGGATGTAATCCCATATAAGGATTTCCCTTTTTTTAGGGTGTATAGTACAAGGGTAACACTGGGTGATCCCACAATACTGGTTTGCAATTTTTGGCCAATCTAGACATTGAACTAATTTTTTTAAACTAAATCTTCACTTTTGGGCACCTATAGTGACTAAAGTGTGAGGAATTTGAAGATGATGCAAACTAGTGATTTGTGACATTTTGTCTCTAGATTCTAAATATAATTTTTTTCAAAATTTTTGGAATGAAATTTTACTTCTTTTTCCATCTCCTTCAAAAACTATTTTTTAACAATAAACACCATTTTTAAAGAGTGATGTTACTGGCTAACACATAACGATTTTCTATGAAGGATAAAATTCTATTTTTTTCAAATTTAGATTCGTAACTATGATATCTAGTGCATGGAATTGGTTTCATAGCATTTCATTGAATATTTTTTTCTTAATTAAGTTTCAAATTCAAACAAGTTACAATTGATACATGATTTATTGGCTAAAACATAACTTTTTTGTATGTATTGAAATTCATTTTTTTTGTTGGATCAGGAACATCAATATCTAGTGCATTGATATTTTTCAATTTTTTTTTGATAATCTGCTATTTTCCATGTGAAAAACAAAGATCTTGATTTTTGGTGAAAAACCTACATTCACAAGAAATAAAAAATAAATACAATAATAAAATTAAACATTTTAAAATTATACTTTTTGGGAAGCTTATAATAAGGAATAGATACTTACAAAAAATAAAATTTAAATGAATTCATTTGATCCCCCAAAAGGTAAATCAAAAATGGTTTTTTATCAGCATTTTGATAGGTGTAAAGGAGACTCTGTTATAGGTATGGTTTAAAACTAGTGGGGTTCTATCCAAGGGGGTTTGATCTAAGGTGGTTTGATCAAACACTCTTCAATTGGAATCCTTTAAATGAAACTTTTCAAGGCTTAAATCATTATATTTTCTAAAAATATGTGATTTTAGTAAGAATCAGAATGTCCCAAAAAGTGTAAACCACTATTGTGGGATCACCCCACCTCACATACTTCCAAGGGAACTACCATTAAGAATTAGCTTTCTTGAGGTCATGTGATAGCTGGGAAATGGTGATAATGTGTTATTATGTGAGAAGAGAAAGGGAATATTTTTCCCTACATAAAGAATTAGCTTTCTTGAGGTCATGTGATAGTTGGGAAATGGTGATGATGTGTTCTTATGTGAGAAGAGAAAGGGAACATTTTTCCCTACATAAACTATTTTTTCTGATTTTTTCATGAAAATAAATGGATGGAGTAATATTGTTGATTATTACCTCAAGACCTATGACATGAAAATTAGGGCATATAGGAGTTATGATCCTAAGGGTATCATGGTTTGGTTAATGGATAGGATCAAGGGAGGGAAACATGTTCATACCCATTCACTCCCTAATGATCTCATAAAAAATGTGTTGGATCTTGATTTCCAAGCAGATAACATGAGGAAATGGGCTTTATTTGTGAAGTTGGAGAGAGTGCGAAAGGATAAAGACCCTAATTTTAAGGCTTTGTCAGATATTGGTGACATAATTTTGAAAATTGAAATAGTTATTCATAATTTTGAAAAATTTGTTGCAAGATTGAAAGAGTAAATATTAGTGCAAGATAATGGGAAGGCTCCCATGACATTAGAATCATCTTAGTAGCCTTCTAAGAAAGTACACATTTATGCAAGGAAAAAGAGCACAATGAGAAAGCAATTAACTATTGCAACTCCTACACAATCTAAGGAGTCTAGAGCACGATCCCCACATCAATAAATTCCATTGCAACCACAACATTCTTTTTCTCCAG
Source organism: Sequoia sempervirens (assembly GCA_007258455.2). Classification (NCBI taxonomy): domain Eukaryota; kingdom Viridiplantae; phylum Streptophyta; class Pinopsida; order Cupressales; family Cupressaceae; genus Sequoia; species Sequoia sempervirens. The sequence continues at coordinate 182,079,763 of VDFB02000007.1, forward strand.
AAATAATTGAGTTGGATTCACCAACTAGAGAGGCATCCTCTCTAAAGGAGCCACAACTACAAAGGAAAAGGGTTGAAATAACTAGCCTTGCTGATTACCCTATAAAGGATTCAAATGATGAAATTTTTGTAATTGAAGATGAAATAATGCAAGGGATGCCATCCCCTCAAAGGGAAACAATTCCAAAAACTTTGAGCCTCAAGTTGAGCAAGGTAGACCTAAGTGAAATAAATAGCTTTGAGGATGTGAGGGTCAAGGCTTTGAGAGCTTCATGGATGACGATGCATTTGTTATAACACAAGCATTCTAGGAGTATGTTTGGAGGGATATGAAGGATGAATATGCAATGAATGTGTAGAAAAAGGAAAGCAAAAGCCTTGAAAAGTCACAAAAGATTATTGAATTTAAGGTTCATGAAGAAATGAGGACCAAATACTTGAATATCACTGCAAAGGAAGACACGAAGCTACTAAGGAAGAGTGGAGTGTTGGTATTACCAGAATGGGAATTGGCATCTACAATTGCATTCCATACTATTAGGAGACATGATGCTCCCATTTTCAATAGTGAAGAAGGGGTCACATTGGCTTTGCAGGGATCAAAATTTAGCTCTCAATGGGATACACTTTCCATTTGGGCTTTGGCCCCAAGCACCAAGAAACTTGAGGTTGTAGAGCTTGCTCTTGGAGTTAGGGGATGATTGATTATAAAGAGAGTATTAGATACATCCACTCTTGAAGCAAAAATAAGGAATGTTAATGTGGATCAATTTACTAAGGCCACAGTTGAATACCTAACTGAGGAAAGGGATACATCTAGAACTAAATACAATGAGATGGTGGTAAATTATACTGTGAGCCAACAAAAGGTTGCACAAATGCAAACACAAATGGCTCTATGGAAGCAAAAATTTGAATCACTACAACCTGGTACCTCACAGGCCACAATTTTTTGTCCCCCCTCTCCAATTCATTCACCAGTGCCCCTAGTATGAAATGAGTATGTATCTCTTGAATCTAAGGATGTGAAAATTTCACAATCAGCTCCTAATACATCAGACATGCCTCAAGCTCAGGATTCTACCAAGGAGGAGCTGATGGAAAAACTTTAGAATTATGAAGATAGATTTGATGAGCTTGTCCAATTGAGCAACATACAGATTGTGACTGTGGTGCTTGAGCACTTGAATAAAGTAATTGAGACAAGATTAATTAGCATTCATTCTAATTATTCTTTAATATTTGCTGCTATAAAAAAATTTGATAGAGATAAGGAGATCACTATTCCTTTAATGGATAGATGGATCCCAAGAGCACAAATTTTGAGGGATATGGCCATTGCATCATCACATGATGCAAATAATCCTTCAAAATTTTTTCCAACCATGAGGTTTGTGAGTGACATAACAGGTTCCCAAGGGTTTATTGAGCCCCTTGAATTGAAAATTAGAGAATTGTGAAGTTTGATGAGTGGAGCTTTAGTTTGCTTATTGATATCTTAAGTGAAAATGGTAAAGTTAAATCTTTACAAGAATGGAAGGATCAAGCCAATAAGGTAATATCCACCCAAGATAAACTAATATGTGATGGGATAGATATGGAAATATTGATGAATAGCATGGATAGGCTCATACATATAGGGATTTTCCTCAAATATTTTGACAAAGAAACAAATTAGGTGGCAGTCAAATAAAACCCATATAAGCAAAAGGAAAATAAGATTATGGGATTTTATATGCCAACAAAGGAGGAATTTGCACTATGGAAGTCCAATTATGTTGATATCTTGGAAATATGAGCTCATGTAGTGGGAATTGGTGACTAAAAATTTGGTTTTGTGTCTGCAACAACAAATGTTTTAGCAAGAGAAGTATAATACATGGCTTGAAACTAATATAGATTAGGCCTTGGATATATCAACATTCAAATATTGTACTCTCTCAAGTTCGAATGTGGTGACATGGAATGTAGACATGGAGGTTACTTTGGTGTTTTCTATTTTCTTCATTTTATGTTGTTCATCTACAAGTTTTGAAGCATGCGGAAAAAGTGAGTTTCTTGTGGAAAGAATGTTGTACACCAAATAAAAGAGCCTTTTGGAAGGTGGGATAATCCTCCTCAAAAAATGAAAATGGTTTTGGTCTTATGTGAAATTATCCCTCGTATTTGAGCAAAGATAATTTCCTTTTGATGTAATGTGATTGTCAAATGAAAACATGACATGTGTACAATTTGGCCTGAAGATTATTTTGCTCCATTGTTGTTATAAAAGGGAATTCAAGGCCAATTGTACGGGGTTGCTAGTGAATTTATCTCAGAGAATTTTTGTAGCCATGTCTAAGTAATAGAAATTGAGTCTATTTTAGGTTCTAAGAGTCTTTTGAATCTTGTAATGTGAATGTATAGTAGTACTGTCATATTTTGGAATACAAATAGAAAAATATTCAAGGCCAATGTTCTCCATTGTATACCTTGCATAGATTTTGAATACAAATAAATCAAATATTTATTCTATTCATCTTCTTGTCTTTCCTTGAATGTTTGTTCATGGTTATTACACCTGTTCAAAGATTGAGTTAGATATGCATTAACATGAATGAATGCTTATATGAGTGTATGCATGTATTACTAAGTATTACTGGTTAAGTTTCTAGTATTAATGGTGTAAGGCATCATTGATAAGAATCATAATGATAGGAATAATACTATTGTATATCTTCAATTACATGGCTTAGAATTCTCCACCCTAGGATAAGGCATTGGTTGTACTATGTTACAGTTTCCAAGATCATTCATGGTAGCTACATTCAAAATCAATTACAATATCCATTTTCTATGTGAATTTATGTCGAGCTAAATCATAATATTTTATCATGTTTAAGTTAGATATTATTGTGAAGGTTAGCCAGATCTTTATTGTATTTTGTTTGTTAAACAATTGAAGGAGAATTATCTATTTGAATTACAATGTATATGATAATTGACACAAGAGTATCATAACGTACATTGTAGGGATCACCCTCTTGGGTTTTGTAGAGCCCAAAGTATAGAGGGAAATCCTAGCAAGATTTCATTAGTTCGTTGGCCAATCCTTAGAGCTATTGACCATTGGATTTAGAAAATTCATAGATAGTTGGTGAGATTAAGTTTGGTTCATTAAAAACAACCAAGTGATTGATGAATCTATGTAAGGAAGCTAAGGTAGCAGAACAACTTCCTACACTAATCTTGAGAGGAGAATAATGCAAAAATTTATAGATCTTTAATAGTTATAGAAGCTTAAACAAAAATAAACATAAATATCATGCATACGATGAAATAGTGATTTACATGGGGAAAACCGTTTTGAGAGAAAAAACCCACACTCCAAAATCCACCCAATATATTATATAGTAAATCACAAAGATTGCAATATACTTGCAGAGAAAGCTTCTCACAGGAGTATCACCACTCAAAAATCTAGAGACAACACGACTGCAATCAGAATTTTAGAATACATCACCATCTCTCTCTACCATAGCTATAATATAATACTTTGATAAAATAGGATTAAATTTTAGGGTAAGACAAGCCAACAAAATATCCACCATTAGATCTAAAACCTAATAATTAAAAATTAAGATTTACAATGTATCATTTATCTAATGTATGTTGGCCCTTTTAGAAGTTTTTTGAAAAAGTTAACAAAAAACTATTCACATGCATTCCACTCTTCCCCCTTGCTACCATATATATATATATATTCATATATATATATATATATATCCTATCAACAATAACCGTTATATAATTGCAAGGTTGAGGCACATTTTCCCAACAAATCTCCCACTTGTTGAACACCTTGCAACAACAAAGGGAGGAAGTAAACATTGTCTCTTAATTTCTAGTGGTCGAAAGGCCCATAATCTCTAAACACCATCTGAACTTCTTTGTGCTCACAAGCTTAGTTAAAGAATCAACAACATTAATCAAAGTTTCTAACTTAACTAGCTTCACCCTGCCATCTTTGACCATATCTCAAACAAAATGATACTATACATCAATGTGCTTGGTCCTAGCATGAAATGTTGGGTTCTTCGCTAGACATATCACACTCTGACTATCATAATAAATTGTCACTACACCTTGTTTTATTCCAATATCTGAATACAATATTTTAAGCCAAATGGCTTCTTTACAAGCATGAGTAGCTGCCATATACTCTACTTTTGTAGTGGACAAAGCAACCATATCCCATCACTTATTCATCCAACTGATTGCACCACTGAATAATGTAAACACTTAAGAATTGGTGGATCGTTTGCTATTTATATCACCTGCCTAGTCTGAATCCACATAACCATGAATATCAAGGGAAATCTCATATTCAGTCACATTACTATGATAACACAAGGAGTAATCTAAGGTACCATGCAAATATCTGAGACTCTTTTAATTGCATCCCAATGAACTTTACCAGGATTAGACATATATTTGGAAAGTAGTCCCACTGCTTGGGAAACATCTGTTCTAGTACAAACCATAACATACATCAAAATTCCAACTACACTTTGGTAAGGTACTTTTCTCATGTCTTCCATCTTTGATGGAGATATTGGATATTCTAAAATAGATAATTTTTTTCCAACAGAAAGGGGAACACATAATGGTCTACAATCCTGCATGTTAAATCTTTGTAAAATTGAATTGGCATACTTACTTTGACCAAGAAACAACTTTCTGTTCACTCTATCTCTTTTCATTTCCATCCCAAGAATGTGTCTAGCTGCACCAAGATATTTCATTTCAAATTTAGCAGCAAGTTGAGATTTCATTTATGAAATCATACCTTTCCCTTTGCCAATAAATAACATATCATCAACGTATAATGCAATAAATAGGAAATGATCACCATCACTTTTATAATAAATACAATGATTAGATTTAGAATGCTCAAATCCCAAACTAAACACATATGTATCAAATTTCTGGTACCACATTCTAGGACTTCATTTTAATCCACACAAAGATTTCTTCAATTTTCAAGCCAATTTACTTTTAGCTTTCACGATGTAGTGCTCTAGCTATGTCATATAAATATCCTTCTCCAAGTCACCATGAAGGAAAGTAGTTTTCACATCCATTTGTTCAACCTCTAAATCATAAGCAACAACAATAGCAAGAAAAAATCTAATGGATGCCATTTTGTAATAGGAGAGAATATCTCACCATAATCAACACCATCAACTTGAGAGTAACCTTTCACAACCAACCTTGGCTTGTACTTCTCAATACCTCCTTTTGAACCAATATTTTTCTTGAACACCCATTTGCAACCAACTAGTTTTTGACCTTTAGGAAATGATACAAGATCCCATGTATCATTTTTTTTCAAAGATTCCATTTCTTCATCCATAGCAATCTTCCATGATTCTGTATCATTCATACCTAATGCCTCTTCTACAGATTTAGGTTCATCCATGTTAGTATTCAAAGAAAAAATACATCTTCAATCATTAGGTGTATACCTTTTAGGTGGTTGTCTATACCTTGAAGACCTATGAACAAATTGAAATGGAGGATCTTCCTCCTCTTCTAAAGATCTAGAGCTAGATGAGCTCTCCTCAACTTCTTGTCTATCCATGGGCCTCAATTCAACTTTCTGAGGTGTAGAAGGAAATTGAATCATATCTTCCTATTTACTTTGTTCTAGCTACAATGTAACAAAAGCAGACTTAGTTCTCTAAAAATAACACTTTTACTATATATATTACCTTTTGTGCAATAGGATCCCAAAGCTTGTATCCTTTCACACCATAACTATATCAAATGAAGATACATTTCGCAGCCCTGTTCTCCAACTTTGTTTGCTTCTCCTTTGGTACATATGCATATGCCTCACAACCAAAAAATATAAGTTGTCCTAATGAAGGATTGCAACCCGACCATGTCTCTGTAGGTGTCTTATCAATAAGAGTTGATGTAGGAGACATGTTAATTAGGTAACATACAGTTGCAACAGCTTCAACCCAAAACATTTGTTCTAGGCCAGCACCACTCAACATACTCCTAGCCTTCTTCATTAGTTTCCTATTCATTCTTTTTGCAACTACATTCTATTGTGAAGAATATAGAGTTGTCTTCTATCTATGAATACCATAATCTTTACAGAATCTATCAAAATCATTAGAGTAAAATTCACCACCATTATCAATCCTCAAACATTTTATTTTCTTTCCAGTCTGTAACTCAACCATTGCTTTAAATTCTTTAAATCGATTGAAAACTTTAGATTTACTCTTTAGAAAATATACTCATGTCCTTCTACTATAATCATCAATAAATGAAACATAATATGTGGATTTACCAATTGAAGGAATGTCTATAGGACCAAACACATCAGAATGAATAAGATCCAATACACCACAAGATTTATAAGAACTCGAGTAAAACTAAATGCAGTTTTGATTTCCATTAATCCAATGCTCACAAAAGTTGAATTCAAGATTACAATCAAACAAACCTTCAACAAGGTTTTTATTTTTCAAGGTCCTTAGACCCTTTTCTCCAATGTAGCCAAGTCTTTGGTGCCATAACATAGTTTTCTCTGTAGGTAACTTTTATTCAAAAGAAAGAGCACCCTTGGATACCCAGAAGCCATGACCATCTGCTGAAGGTGAAATTATCACTTATTCCACAAACTTTCTTTTCATAGAAGTACTATTTCACTCAATAGTGAATGCATCAAGCTTATACAATGTGCCATATCTGACACCTCTAGCAATCACCATAGCACCTCTGACCATCTTGCATCTTGCATAAAAAAAAACTACCTGTACACCCGCATCTATTAGTTTTCTTACATATAACAAATTTCATGCTAATCTAGGGATATGCAACACACCATTAATCCTTTTTATTCTACCATTAGGAAACCTAATTTTAACTTTACCATGGCCAACAATGTCTATATGAGAATCATCACCCAAGTACACCTTACCTCCATCAAATTCTTCATATTCAGAAAACTAATCTTTATTAAAGGTCATATGGAAAGATGCATCTGAGTCAATTAACCACACATCATTACCTGCACGAGTTGCCAAAGCTGTAATGAATGTGTCACCATCTTCCTACTCAGACTCAGACTCAGAATCATTTTTTTTCTTTTTCTTCTTCTTTTCTTCATTGCATTCCTTACAAACATGTCTAGGCTTACTACAATTCCAAAAAATAACTTTGGCTTTCCAAGAGATTTAGATCTCCCTTTGGACTTGGATTTTTCACACTTCTCATTATTCTTTCCTTTTTCCTTAGGCCTTACATGAACATTTAGGGCCTACTTGGTAGTGACAAATACCTTCCTCCTCATCTCTTTAGAAAGAAAATAACCCACCACATCTTTAGTCTTCAAAATTACAAAAGTACTCCCAATAAACATAACAAGAGAATCCCATGAACCAGGAAAAGAACAAAGTAAGATCTAACATTTTTCCTCCTCATCCATTTTGTCACCGATTGATGCCAACTGAGCCACCATATTGAATACTTCCAAGTGATCTATGATTCATCAACCCTCTTCCATTCTCAAGAAATACAACTTCTTCCTCAAGAAAATATTGTTCACTAAAGATTTGGCTTGATACATCTCACCAAGCTTCTTCCATAGTTTCTGTGCAGAGGTTTCCTCATGGAAATTAATTAAAACAAAGTATTCCAAGCATAATTTGATTAGACCCTTTGCTTTATGGTCCATAACATCATATTGAGTAGTCTGCGTAGGATCTTCAGGCCTTGAAACATTCTCATCAACAACATCCCATAGATCTCGATCTATCAACATATGCTCCATCTTCAGCTTCCACATTTCAAAATTATTTCCAAAAAATTTATCCACCTCTATTCTCCTTGATGAACTTTCCATCTGAAAATTTCTGCAACAAGATCACAAAATCTGTTCTACACAAGCTCCCCCTCAAACCTAGATTAGTCCAAAAAACCCAACAACCCACAACTAAAACCAAAGGTGATCAAGCTCTGATACCACTTGTAAGGAATCTAAGGTAGCGGAACAAATTCCTACACTAATCTTGAGAGGAGAATAATACAAAACTTTATAGATCTTTAATAGTTACAAAAACTTAAACAAAAATAAATATAAATATCATGCATACCACGACACAATGATTTATGTGGGGAAAACCCTTTTGGGAGAAAAAACCCACACTCCAAAATCTACCCAATATATTATTTAGTAAATCACAAAGATTACAATATACTTGCAGAGCATGCTTCTCACAGGTGTATCATCACTCAAATCCAAAGACAACACGACTGCTATTAGATTCTCAGAATACATCACCATCTCTCTCTATCGTAGTTGTGATACAATGCCCTCATAAAATAGGATTACATTCTAGGGCAAGACAGGCCAACAAAATATCCATCATTAGATCTAAAACCTAATAATTTATGGTCTAGATTTATAATGTATCATTTATCTAATTTATGTCAAAAACAAATTAAAACTTAACTTTTTTTTTTTTGATTTATATCTTCTATTTCGCCCTAAAAGGGCCCTCATTTCATTCATTTGGAAAAATAGGAGGAGAAGAGAGAGTTGTGAAGAAAAATAGGAGGAGAAGAGAGGGCAACCAGCAAGTTGTTGAAGACAAATCCATGGGCATATATCATTTAGGGAGCTTCATACCAGCAAGGAGGTGCATTGAGAGCTCATTACCAATGATTGGGAGGAGTTTGTATTGCATTCCAAGCTAAATCTAAGAGGTAAGTTCGATTTTAATTGATTTTTTTGTGTTTTTTTAACAAATAATTCATTGTAATTTGTAAAATCACTATTCTTTTGAGTTTGCATATTTTTTTACAAACCCTACTTGCAACTTAAATAATTTTAGAAACCCTATTTTGTGCAGCCACATTCATTTGCAAATCATACCATATTATTATTTTCACAATGTCTCATACCCCAGTCAGAAAAGACCCTGCTTGGAAACATGCTGAAATCTTTCCCATAATGAAAAAAGGAGACGCCAAATGTTTCTACTGCAAAACAATATATCATGGAGGCATAAATCGATTAAAATATCATCTTGCACGCATACCCGCCCATGATGCAGTGGGTTGCCCTATAGCACCTCCTGAGGTTGTTCGTGAAGTGCAGGTGCAATTAGAAACTTTTGAAATGCAAAAAGAAATGAAAAAGAAACAGAAGCAGGAGTTTTGAGTGTTGGAGTTGGACAGGGACTTGGTGCTGTTGGAGATGCTTCTTCCATGCCTCCATACCATCCTAGTGCTAGTGCTTGTGGTAGTGCTTCTGTTTCTGCATCAGCAATGCCTATGCATACTCCTAGTGCTGGTGGCGCTACTACTGCTAGTGGTAGTGGCAGTGTTAGCATTGGCCCTAGAGTTCGTAAATCTAGGGTGGACTCATATTTTGTACCACGCACTACCCCTGGTTCCCAACCGTCGCTTGAGAGCATGGGTTGGAACAAGGACACACATGATGCAGCCAAAAAGGCAATTGCAGACTTTTGGTACTACTGCACCATTCCCTTCCATGTAGCTAGGTAATTCTTTTTCATTTAATTGTTTTAAAATTTATATTTAAATTTTAGAATCTAGATGTATCTCATTATCTCATTATCGAATTCAAATTTTACAATACTTATGTAACTTATCAATTTATTTATGACATGTTATAGGTCACCTTTTTGGAAAAACATGGTTGATGCGATAACCATATGTGGGGAGGGGTTCAAAGCCCCTAGTGAAGATGAATTAAAGGGTCCACTTTTGACTCAAAAGGTGGCAGATGTGAAAGCACAATTAGAGGAGCAGCGCAAGCAGTGGAACATGATTGGTTACAACATCATGATTGATGGTTGGATTGATAGGAGAAATAGGACGTTGCTTAATTTCCTAGTTTCCTCTGGAGGTAATTGTACTTCCTTCAATGCATTGGAATTTGAATTTTATTTAGTGAATCACATAATTTAATATGGCTGATTTATGTTTTTTAATTTATTGAATAATTGGTTTTGCTTATTTTTTCAGGTGACACCATCTTCATTAAGTCCATTGATGCTTCTGCCCAAATAAAAAATGCCACATACCTGTGTGAGGCTATAGAGGATGTGATAGCTAATGTGGGGGAAGAAAATGTAGTGCAAGTGGTGACAGACAATGCAACAAATTATGTTGCTGCTGGTAGATTATTGATGGAGAGGCACCCTACTATATTTTGGACTCCATGTGCTGCCCATTGCATTGACCTCATGTTGGAGGATCTTGGGAAGCTCCCATGGATCAAAACATGTGTGGAAGCAGCAAAAAATGTTTGCAAATTTGTATACAACCACACATGGGTGCTTAACCTTATGAGGCAATACACGGGGTTGAGGGAGTTGTCTCGTCCTGGCATCACCAGGTTTGCAACAAATTTTATCATGATGCAATCCTTGATTCGGTCAAGGGCAGCTTTGAGGCACATGTTTACTAGTGAGGAGTGGTCTTCCTCATCCTTTTCTACAAGCACTGTAGGGATTGCTGTGGCTGATTGCATTTTTGATGAGCAAGGGTTTTGGACACCAATGGACGAGATTGTGAAGGTAAAATTTAATTCTTTATTATGTTCTAATTTTTAATCATATCTTACTTTTATTTGTTTATTTTCATTCACACTTATTTGTGAAACATGTTTGCACTTTGTAGTTTATTGAGCCCTTGCTAGTTCTCCTACGAGTTGCAGATGGGGAGAAGCCCACAATGGGCTACATATATGAGGGTATGGATAGGGCCAAAGAGGCCATTAGATCATTCTATGGTGGAGTTGAGGAGAAGTATCGTCCCATTTGGGATATCATTGATAGGAGATGGCAAAACCAACTTCATAGGCCCATCCATGCAACCACATGTTTCCTGAATCCGGCCTTCCAATTCCACCATGATCTCCGTGCAGATAGAGAAATTCTTAGTGGGATCTACATGACATTGGAGTAGATTTTGCCTACTGTTACTACACAGGTGGTGTAGGAGATAGATGCTTTCACTAAGGCACAAGGAGCCTTCTTTGCACGTCAAATGTGCAAAGATAATAGGACAACATTACTACCAGGTAAAAATATATTTAAGGGCATAATTTTCATCTCTTTATATTATAATTTATTATTAAATGTTGAACTTGAACTTGAAACTTGAAATGAGATTGATTTTGTTTCTTTTTCTCATCTCAGATAGCTGGTGGAATATGTTTGGTTCTGATACACCGAACCTCCAAAATATTGCCATTCGTATATTGAGCCAGCCATGTAGTTCATCTAGTTGTGAGCGCAATTGGAGTATGTTTGAGCACATACACTCCAAGAAGCGCAATAGATTGATAGTGGAGAGGATGAAGGAATTGGTATATGTTCATTACAATATTCGGCTTAGATACAGGAAGCTTTTTGACCATGACAAAACCCCGATCAATCTAGAGGAGGTTGATCCACAGTCTGAGTGGACCACTGAGGCTACAGATGCAGTCTTTAGTGATGAGGACCTTGATTGGGTGGACTAGGTAGAGAGAGAGGCCAAGGTTGTAGCCATGGCTGAGGAGGAGGCTAGAGCACGAGGAGGCATAGATGCCATTGGTGAGAGTGGCATGGAGAGTCAGACACAGGCAGAGACTATGGCTGCAGCTACAACATCATCCAGGCCCTTTAGACGCCTTCATAGGAAGGATGCTGGCTCCACTATGCCATAGGGCATAGAGTCATAGAACATTTTGATTTGATGTCATATTTCATATTTCATATTTGTATGGAACATTTGATGTCATGGATTTCATATTCCATGAGTTTTGTATACATTTGACTAATTTTATATATCTAAGTATGTTATTTCCTTCAGCAACACAACTACAATTTGTGTACTTTATACTTATGTAATCGTTGTATACTTGTGCATGTGATCAAATTTTCTTTTATTTGTGTTGTATTCAATAAAGGGTGCTTGAAACAAGTTTTAAATCCTTAAAAATCTCTAAATTTCTAGGGTTTTTCAACTTTTTTTCATTTTGCCACGTCTGCGCAGCATCCGTGTCCGCAGTCGTCGCGTCCCGCGCCGAGTCGCCCTCGCCGAGTCTGAGCCGCGTCCGCATCTCGTTACTATGATATATATATATATATATATCATATCAACAATAACCGTTACATAATTGCAAGGTTGAGACACATTTTCTCAACACTTTGCTGGGGACAATGCTAGTCAATGTCTCTAGGTCAAATCCGATATAGTCAGAGTCAATAAAATTTACTTTTCTTTGTTGTTTAAAGAACAATTCAAGAAAATTATCATCATAGGTTACTTCTATTTCCTATAGGATTATGTTCAGATTTTTCTTTGAAGTTATAAAAGCTTCTCAAAAGTGTGATATATTTTCATTTCCCAATATAGTGGGTAGTGACTTTGAAGTCTCTTGTGCTAGTATAAAAGTAAGAAATCAAAGAGAGAGAAGATTGGTAAGGAGAAATTTCAAGCCATGAGAGGGAATAGGAGAAACATGAAGAATAATCCTAAGTAGAAGCTGGAACCTGAGCTACCATGGAGTAAGAAGTCATCCTAGATAGCAAAAAATGTTGAAGCAAGAAAGTCTACAAAAAATCTTGATCACGCATCTGAAGTTTTAAATGAAAATGTTCCTGAAGAAATATTTGATGATGGTATGCCCTCTAATAATGAGGAAAATATTGCTACAAGTGAACCCCTTGTTACTGCTAGCCATCTTGATCGTAACCCTTCTAACCCTCTAACATCAAAGGAATCTAAAATGTGTAAATTCTAGGATAAGAAAAGTGAATCCCCAGTTAGAAGGGAAAATACTAGGAGTACCCCTATTTTTAATGATGATAAATTCAATCCAAGAGGAAGATCTTATAGCAAAACCTCACATCATTCCCTTGAGAGAGAACCAATGAATCTTACCTATTATAATCCTAAACCTAGTGAGTCTGATGTTATTCTAGAGGATGAAGATGAGATAAGCAAGGATATGCAAGACTTGCAAGAAGAGGAACTAAGACTCAAGGAGTTGGGATTGAAACAAGCAAAGAAAATAGAAGATAAAATAAAGGATGCCATGATCAAGAGAGATCAATTAAGGAGAAGGGTTGAAAAGATGAGGGAAATGGTGAAGGATAAACCAATTCTAGAAGCTCCCTCTGAAACTGTTAAGGAAAATTTTGATCAGCCTAAAGTAACTATGCCTATTGGAACTATTGCTACAAGAACATACATGAGCTCTATTATAGCAACTAAAGTCTTAGGTCTCCCAACTGCTATCAAGAAATCCCAACCTATTGAAAATGGAAAGAAACCTATGGGTAACCCTAAGAAACCCATCCCAAATACAAAAAAAACCTCATCCACTAATACATCCACCAAAAATGTTGAAACTAAATCCATTCCATCAAATGCACCTCTTGATCCTGGGGTGTTAAGGTTGAAATTAACAAATGAGAAATTGGAACAAGAGATGGATAAGATGCAAATAATTGTTGCAAATGTAGAAATGGAGAGGAATATTTCATTTCTCAAAACTTCTATCCTTGACCTAGGAGCTTCAAGTTCTAGCCATTCTATTCCTAACCCCATGTCACAAAACACTAAATCAAGTGAAAAAATTCCTAGTGGAGGTGGCGGTGGAAGTCAAGATGATGGAGGTGGGGGTGGTAGTAAGAATAAAAACACCTAATCTGGAGGGGTTGGAAATGGGAAAGTAAATAAATGGTCTAGTGATCAAGATGAAAATGGACCTAATAATAATCAAAGAGATCAATTCACTAAAAGTCCCATGCAAGTGGATAAATATAGAAAATTGTGCTTTGCTAGCATTCCTAGTTAACCTAACCAATTTCTTGATGATATTAGGGATGCATTGGTTAAGTTCTATGGAAGTAATGCAATAATTGGTGAGGATCACCTAAAATCATTTGTCAATATAATGGATGATTTTGAGGTGGAGGTTGAAAATGTCATGATAAAAATATTTATGCATTCACTCACTGAAGATGTCAGGGACTGGTATAGGTCTTTACCAAAAAAAAGTATTGGGTCTTGGGATGAATTTAAGAGGTTATTTAGAGAATAGTATGGGGATAAAACTGATGCAAGGTTCTTGCTAAGTGATTTTTACAATATCTCTAAAGGTTTGAATGAAATGGTTTTTGATTTCAATACAAGATTTTAAAAGGCTATAAACAAATTGCCTACTAACTTGAGGCTCAATGATAATGTGTGTCTGGTTAATTATTGCAATGCATTTGATTCAAAAATGAGTTATAATCTACAAGATAAGAATCCTCAAACTTTGAGAGAAGCCTTCAAGATTGCAGTACACATTGAAAATAATAGAAGAGCATCAAGCAAGGTTGGGAGAATAGATTATGTTAAGGTATTGAAGAACCCAAAGAGGAAAGATAAAAATTCTGTAGAGAAGGGATCTTCACTTGAAAAATTGATAAAGTTTTAAGTTCCATGAAAGACATCAATTATAGAATTTCTAGGCAAGAGAAGGGGCTAAAAAATGACAAGCCTAATTTTTAAAGAAATGAGAGACCTCCTAGGTTGAAAGATCACCTTTACAACACCAATTGGCATAATGGAAATCCAATTCAGAGTACCCAAAAGAATACACAAAATAACATTCCCCAGATCCATTATAGAATAATTTTATGAACTTTATTGATGAAGCTCCCTGCTGTATTGTTTTCTAACTACCACATGCTTCTCAAACATGCTTAGTAGTAAAACAATTTGAAGAGGAACAAAATTAACTTGGTGATTGTGAGCCACTTTAGGAAAGTAGTGATGAAGTATTTGTGCTTATGCACCTATCATATTTTTTTGAGGAAGAGTGTTCTTTGGATGAAGAATCACATGAGGTTGATATTGACAACCAAAGGTAGAAATTAGACGTGTATCATAAAAAAAAATCCTTATGAAGAGGACAATGTGGAGCATGGTGTTTGTGATTTAGAGGCTGATGAAATGAATGTGTCTTTGAGGAGACCCTCAGATGAGGAGTATCAGAAGACAACAACAACCTTGGTTACACATGCTACCATCACAACCCTGGTTACACATGCTATAAATACTCACAATCTAAGGAATAGAATTGTGAATTGTGACCAAGGAAAGCCAGCCAAGATGTTCATCAAGGAGCAAAATGAAAAAAAGTGAGGAGCTAAGGAAGATGGTAGAGAAGGAGAGGAAAAATAAAAGGAGAGTAAAGGACCTAAGATTTGGGCTAAAAAGGATAATGCAACCAAGAAAAATGATGAGGTTGTCTCTCCAATTATCAAAGAAAATACTCAAAACTAAAATGCAGATAAAGAAAAGAAACAAGATAAGAAGGATGCTGAAAATAAATGTGAGCAAACAAAGGAAAAAATAGAGGAGAAAAGTGCACTCCCTTATGAGCTACCTAAGTATAATCCGGTCGACATATTTCAGATACATTCTCAAATCAAGGTGAAAGTCCCATTAATGGAGATGATGAGAATTGAAGAACATAAGTAGAAGGAAGTAGCCCTTATCAACGGTGCTACTACAACCTATGATGATAAAAGGGTGTCTACTCATCCTAAAGAGAGTGAAAATCAAGTAAGTGAAGAAGAAGTGGAGGGAGCTATTAGTGAAATCCCTCAAATTTACTTGGGTAGTACTATCATAGCTTTCCCAAGTAATATTGATCCTTTTTATGCAACTCTGAATGTTGATGGTAAGCTTCTAAAAAATTGTATGATTGATTCAGGAGCTTCATCTAACATCAAGTTAGTTGATATTATGAAGGAAATGGGTTTAAAGATAAATTGTGCTTATGGAAAATGTTATACCATGGATTCAAGAGAAATCCCAATTATAGGAGTGATGAAAGATGTCCCATACCGATTGGTTGTTTTTCCAGACAAGGATTTTGTTATGAGCATAGTTGTGGTGGACATCCCACCAAATTATGGTCTTTTATTTTCAAGGAAGTGGAGTGCCTCCATGGGAGGTAGCATGTAGTGTGACATGTCTTTTGCCATATTCCCAATTGAGAGAAAAGACATTAATCTTGTAAGGGAGCCAAGAGCTCCACACATGATTGAGTTTGTGGAAGAAGAGGATTGAGTTTGTGGAAGAAGATGACATAATTCACTTTGTGGATATTAGCATTGACAATTTTAGAGTTGAAGAGTTACAAGAAGAAGAGGAAAAATAACATGCACCTCTTGAAAAGGAAGTGTTGCAACAAGGAAAAAATGATGACTTATGGAGCATGTGTTTTGATGGTGCTTTCTCAAAAAAAGGAGCTGGTGCAGGGGTTATACTCATTTCCCTTAGTGGTAAAAATTTTAAGTTTTCATTTTCATTTCTATTTGCATGTATAAATAATGTGGCTGAATATGAAGCTTTACTACTAGGATTAAGACTAGTTGAGAAACATGGAATTAAGAAGTTAAGAGTAATTGGAGATTCATAGCTTGTTGTTTCTCAGGTTAGGTCAAGATATGCATCAAAGAATAATATGTTGAGATAGTATAGAAATGTTGTTTGGGACTCAATAGAATAGTTTGATGCATTTGGTATTGACTAGTTGGATAAGAGTAAAAATTAGGTGGCTGATTTACTTGCCAATATTGCACTCTGACCACATGACATTACTTTTTCTAGCATTTCAAAAGTTGAAGTGCAAGTCATACCTTCAGTTCTTGATAACATGAGGAACTAGCAGGTGTTTAAATTTTGTTGAGGACATTTTGAGATTCTTGCAGTGTGTAGATGAGTATGAAGGTCAAAAAATTGACTTTGGGGCTTTTGTGGAGGAATTAGATGGCAAGGAAATATTGTTTGGGAATGAAATAATTTAGTTGAAAACCAATAAGATACCAAAGGGGTTAGTTGCCTTGGAGAGGGTCTTTGATGGCCTTGATAGGAGCAACACTAAGCAAAAATCCACTCATAAAAGGAATTTGGAAGAAGTAAATTTTGGAACAAAAAATGCTCCTAAGAAATTCTACATTGGAAAGAAAATGAAACCTCAAGTTAAGGAAATGTTGATTACGTTGTTCAAAAGATACACACATGTGTTTTCCTAGTCTTATGATGATTTAAAGGCCTATAGGGAAACTTATTTAAAAATGAGATCCCTTTGAAACTTGATGTTAAGCCTTTTAGGAAAAAGTAGAGGCCAATCAATCCCACATTGGCACCTAATATACAAGAAGAATTGGTTAAGGGAAGGAGGTATCATTAAGCCAATTAGGCATTCTACATGCGTGTCTAACTTAGTTGTAGTGAGAAAAAATAATGGTGATATAAGGCTTTGTGTAGATTTCAGAAATCAACATATCATCATTGAAAGACAACTATCCATTTCCCAACATGGAGTTCATGTTAAAAAATGTGATTGGTTGTGAGCTTATGTCTATGATGGATGGTTTCTTTGCATATAATCAAGTTGTGGTTAAGGAGTATGAGTAGTATAAGATTGCATTTACTACTTCTTGGGGAACTTATGTTTATGTTAGGATGCCTTTTGGCCTAACAAATGAAGGTGCTACCTTTCAAAGGGCTATGGATGTGGCCTTTCTTGATTTCATTGATATCATCCTAGCATTTTACCAAGATGATTTGACAACATACAATAAGAAGGAAGAAGACCATTGTATGCATCTAGAGAAAGTATTGCAGAAGGAACTTGAGTATGGCATATCTTTGAATCCCAATAAATGTGTGTTTGGGGTGGAAGAGGGGAAGCTACTTCTCCATATTGTGTCAAAAGAGGGAATAAGAATTGATCTTGAAAGAGTGGTTGCAATAGACAAAATTCCATAGCCAAATAATGTCAAAGGAATCAAGTCATTCTTTGGATAGATCAATTTCTTAAGGAAGTTTGTGACTAACTTTGTAGAGATTACCCTTCCTATTTCCAAGATGTTGAAGAAAGGAGAAAAGGTGACTTGGAGTGAAGAGCCTAGTATGGCATTTAAGAGTATCAAACAAGCCATAAAGGAAGTTCATGTATTGAAGTCCCTAGATTTTTCCAAGCGCATGCAAATCTTTCTTTGTATCGTTTCATACAATTTTTGTTGTGTTGTTACAAAAAAAATGAAGAGGGTTTTGAGCAACACATTGCATTTTTTAGAAAATCTTTATAGGTTGTAGAACTCAAGTATGATATGACTGAGAAACAGGCTTATGCATTAGTCAAGGAAGTGAAAATTTTCAAAACCTACTTGGTTGGGGCTACAAATATTGCTTTTGTCCCAAGTGTTGTAGTGAAAGATATTTTCACTCAACAAGAGGTCATGAGAAAGAGATGTAGGCAGATCAATAAGATCCAAGAGTTTAACATTGATGTTCAAATTACCAAGTTAGTGAGAGGGTAGGGTTTGGCTGAGTTGATGGTTGAAGCCAACTTGGAAGCCAACCAAATCAATTAGACAAAATGTATAGATGTTGCACCAATATGTGACATGCAAACATGTGGTTGGTATAGACAAATAGTTCAATATCTGCAAACTATGTAATGTCCTAAAGGTATAGTTGACAATGAAAACAGGACCATGAAGTTACAAGCTATTAAGTATGTGATTATTGACAATGAAATTTGGTGGAGGAGCCCAAAGGGAGTTTTACTAAAATGTGTAGATGGTAAGCAAGAATAGGAACTCCTAGTAGAATTGCATTGTGGAGTGTGTGGAGGCCATTAAATGGAAAAGACAACTACCCACAAGATCATGAGAGTAGGATTTTGGTGGCCCTTACTATTCAAAGATGCCCACAAGTTTGTCAAAACTTGTGATGCTTTCCAAAGGTTCTCAAGAAAGCTAAAGTTTTCAAGAAATCTGCCTCTTAAGCCAATTTCATTCCAAGCCCCTTTTCAACAATTGGCCTAAGAGGAAAATTTCTTGAATCTAGGAGTGCCCCCCACTAGATTTATCATAAATTTCACCAATTTGCCCCTTATGCCTAGTATCCCCGGTCATCACCTATTGAATTGTTATAAATCATGTTTTATGTTAGGCGGATCTTAAATCTTTTAATATTTTCCTTTATCCTAAGTCAAGATTTAATATATACCTAAGGTCATTTATATTGTAAACCTAAGTGAACGACCCCCTTTTAAGTAATGGATTAGTGCATGTGCCTTTTGAACTTCTAAACAATAATCAATGGGTCCCACTAGATGTTTCCTATAACTTTCCCACTAGCCCATATGAATAAAATATTATGATAAAAAATATGAAGGGATAGCGAGTGGGTGACACCTATCCACCCTCATGGTGGGTTCTACCACTTTTAAAAGGAACCGATGGTAAAAGGCTACGAAATCAACAGTTATTATGAATTCTGATAGATGAATCTCATTCATTCCTCGCTAGCCCATGGGGGACCCACTATCAGATTGTAGCTCATGGAGGGATAGCGGGCGAGTGCCACATGGAATCATCACCACTATCCACTGAACTTTTGCAAGGTATAGAAATATTTAATGAAATATTTCACAACTATAGACCGAGTAAAGAATGAGTTACTAATGGAATTTTTTGAGAACATACAAAATTTCCTTACCAAATTTTTTAATCTAGACGTTTGTCACTAAAGGGTGATAATCATTGGCCTAATTGATTAAATAGGATGCATGTTGTAGGTCATTGGGTTTATCTGGGTTGTTGCTTGCTAGCCTACGACCATAGATCTAAACCCTACATATTCTAGTGGGCTAGCAGACTACTAACACGTGGATCTTCTTGTGGCTTGTAAAGCGCGGTGGGGCCATGAAGCTAATGAAGAAGTGCACACTTGGAAAAAATAAAGCATAGTGGATGCAAAGTTAGAAAAAAGAAAAATGTTCAAACTTTTTTGACTCCATCTAAGCGACACATTAATCCACATCAAGTTGAGATCAATGGAAGAGATTCAAAGTTTCTAAAAGGACATCATTGAGCCATTTTGGTTCACATGAGTGAGCAATAATGGTGGAGTTGATGGTTTTATGCTGAATTGAAGGCTTTGTTCACCATAAAAGCTTGCTTTAAAAATGATTATTGATTACCAAAGGCATTTCCACACAATTATGAAGATGTTGTAGAGCATTTTGAATTCTTGGTGTCGTCAAATCAGGGTTTTCAACGTTGCAAACTAGTAAGTAAAATTTGCACTCTTTGATCTTGAATTTTCCCTTGTTTTCATTCAAACTATTGTTATTATAATCTAAATTAGGTTTTAGGTATTCTTTTAAGGTTTGACATTCATTTGAATTGTTGCATAATTGAGAATTTTGTTAATCTTTGTATCAAGTTTCTACCTAAAACAAAAAAGCCCTAGTTTGAAATAGTTGAGTGGTAGGTCAAACTATCTTTAAGACATGGCACCAAAATTTTGAACTTCTGCACCAAAATACCAAGCCTTTAATTAGACCCTTGGTCCAAGACTTGTTGGACCAATTGAAACCTTCAACAAATAAAAAAGTGAAAGAGAAGACTATGATCTATGGCCCTGGAGTTAAGGTTGGAATTACTAAAAAATGATGTACAATCAAAGATGCTACCCTACCATATACTGGATGGACCCTCTTTCAAGGTTGGTTTAGAAATAAAAATGCGAGTATTCCA
Organism: Sequoia sempervirens; assembly: GCA_007258455.2. NCBI lineage: Eukaryota > Viridiplantae > Streptophyta > Pinopsida > Cupressales > Cupressaceae > Sequoia > Sequoia sempervirens. The sequence goes on from VDFB02000007.1 coordinate 182,100,404, forward strand.
ATACGCAAACCTTGGAGATTAGATATGGCTAAAATAGCGGTCCCTAACATGTATGTGGATGCTGATCTTCTAAAAGCCATCACTGCCAACTCTGACCCTCTTATTAGGCTAGTCAAAACCCATGATGGGCAAAGTATGGTCTGGGTCACCAAAGAGGAGATTGTAGAATATTTTAAGCTAAATAGATGGAGTAGAGATATGGTGGAAATCAATGAGAATAAATTGAGGGAAGAGTATGGGAAGGTAAAACATACCCTTAGAGTTTTAGTGCTGACTCATTTTCTAATGTCAATAGGAAAGGGGAAGGGAAAGATTGTTCTAGGACCTTCTGATGTAGAGCCCATCCCTATCAAGTATTTTGTCACCTATTTTCAAAAGACTTTCTATGGACTCTATCAAATTTTGAGGTTTGATCTTGATTCCAAAATTCCAATTTCCCAAATGTATATGATTGCAAACATTCATCACCCAAACATTAATACTCTATATGATTTTGCTACATACATATTAGAGGAAATACATAAAGGATTGGTAGCACTGAAGAATGGACAACATGTTAAATTTTGGTGACATTCTCTTTTCATGCACATTTTTTTATATAGAGGTGTTGATTATTTTGGTCAAGATATGGAGCTCAAAAGAAGTGTGGATGGTATTGAAATGCCAGTGCAATCATAAACTCCACTATTGGATAGGCATGAGAAAAAAAATAGTTTTGTAGTTTCCAAAGACCTTTTTTCTACCATGTTTAGAAGGGTTTTAATGGTGAATGTGACTAGGGTTCCTATAGAGTTACATGACTTCTTAAGACCATCTGAGAGGAAGCTTGAACTAAACATTAGTCACAACTGGGGGGATGTAATCCCATATAAGGATTGCAATATTTTTAGGGTGTATGGTACAAGGGTAATACCTCACATACTTCCAAGGTAAGTTCCATTAAGAATTGGATTTCTTGAGGTCATGTGGCAGTAGGGAAATGTTGATGATGTGTTCTTATGTGAGAAGAGAAAGGGAACATTTTTCCCTACATACACTATATTTTTTGATTTTTTCATGACAACAAATGGATGGAAAAATATTGTCAATTATTACCTCAAGCCCTATGACATGAAAATTAGGGCATATAGGAGTTATGATCCTAAGGGATTCATGGTTTGGTTCATGGACAAGATCAAGGGAGGGAAACATGTTCATACCCATTCACTCCCTGATGATCTCATCAAAAATTTGTTGGATCTTGATGTCAAGGTAGAAAAAATGAGGAAATGGGTTGTCTTTGTGAAGTTGGAGAGAGTGAGAAAGGCTAAAGACCCTAATTTTAAGGCTTTGTTAGATATTGACGACATAATTTGAAAATTGAAATAGTTATTCAAAATTTTGACAAAGTTGTTGCAATATTGAAAGAGGAAAGAGTAGTGAAAGATAAGGGGAAGGATCCCATGATAGGAGGTGAATCAACTCAACAACCTTCTAAAAGAAAGTACACATTTATGCAAGGAAAAAGAGCATAGTGAGGAAGCCATCAACTATTGCAATTCCTACACAATCTAAGGAGTCTAGAGCACCATCACCGCAACAAAAAATGCCATTGTGATCACCACAAAATTGTTATACTCTATAAATAATTGAGTTGGGTTCACCAAATAGAGAGCCATCCTCTCCAAAGGAGCCACAAATAAATAGGAAAAGGATTGAAATAACTAGCCTTGTTGATTACCCTTTAAAGGATTCAGGTGATGGAATTTTTGTAACTGAGGATGAAATAATGCAAGGGATTCCATCCCCACAAAGGGAAATGGTGCCAAAAACTTTGAGCCTCAAGTTGCTCAAGGTAGACTTGAGTGGAATAAACAACTCTGAGGATGTGAGGGTCAAGGCTTGTGAGAGCTTCATGGATGACGATGCATTTGTTAAAAAACAAGTATTCTAGGACTATGTGTAGAGGGCTATGAAGGATGAATATGTAATGAATGTGCATAAAATGACAAGTGAAAGCTCTAAAAATCCTCAAAAGATTATTGAAGATGAGGTTTGTGAAGAAATGAGGACCAAATTCTTGAATATCATTGCAAAGGAAGGCAAGGAGCTGGTAAGGAAGACTAGAGTTTTGTTGTTACTAGAATGGGACTTGGAATCTACAATTGCATTCGATACTATTAGGAGACATGATGCTCCCATTTTCAATAGTGGAGAAGAGGTCACATTGGTCATGAAGGGAATAGCATTTAGCTTTTAGTGGGATACACTTTCCATTTAGGCTTTGGCCCCAAGCACCAAGAAAATTGAGGTTGCAAAGCTTGCTCCTAGAGTTAGGGGAGGATTGATTATAAAGAGAGTATCAGATACATCTGATCTTGAAGTAGCAACAATGAATATCAATGTGGATCAATTTACTAAGGACATAATTGAATCCCTAACTAAGGAAATGGATAAATTTATAACTAAATATAATGAGATGGTGGCAAAGTATAACGTGAGCCAACAAAAGATTGCACAAATGCAAACACAGATGGCTCTATGAAAGCAACAATTTCAATCAGTGCAACCTGGCACCTCATAGGCCACAATTTTTTCTCCCCCCTCTCCAATTTATTCACCACCCCCAGTTAAACTAAGGATTTACCTCCTAAATCTTAGGATATGAAAATTGCACAATTAGCTCCTGATACATTAGACATGCCTCGAGCTGAAGAGATTACCAAGGAGCTGATGGAAAATATTAAGAATTATAAAGATAGATTTGATGAGCTTTTCCAACTAAGTAACATAAAGATTGCGACTGTGGTGCTTTAACACCTAAATAAAGGAATTGAGAAAATATTAATTAGCATTCATTCTAATTATTATTTAATTTTTGGTGCTATAAGAAATTTTGATAGAGATAAGGATATTGTTATTCCTTTAATGGATAGATGCACCCCAAGAGCACCAATTTTGAGGGATATGGCCATTGCATCATCACATGATGCAAATAAGCCTTCAAAAATTGTTCCAACCTTGAGGTTCGTGAGTGACATAATAGGTTGCCAAGGGTTGATTGAGTCCTTTGAATTTTAAATTAGAGAATTGGTTAAGAAGTTTGATGAGTGGAGCTTCAGTTTGCTTCCTAGTATATTAAATGAAAATTATGAAGTTAAATCCTTACAAGAATGGAAGGATTAAGCCAATAAGGTAATATCCACCTAGGAAAAACTAATATGTGATGGGGTAGATGTGTGAATGTTGAGGAATAGCATGGATAGGCTTATACATACAAGGATTTTCCTTGAATATTTTGACAAAGAGGAAAATTAGGTGACAATCAAATACAACCCATATAGGAGGAATTTGCACTATGGAAGTCCAATTATGTTGATATCTTGGACATATGAGCTTATGCAATGGGAATTGGTGACTAAAATTTTGGTTTTGTGTCTACAACAATAAAGGTTTCAGCTAGAGAAGTACAATACATGGCCTAGAACTAATACATATTAGGCCTTGGATATATCAACATTCAAATATTGTACTCTCTCATGTTTGAATGTGGTGACATGGAATGCAGACACGAAGATTGCTTTGGTGTTTTCTATTTTCTTCACTTTATTTATTTCATCTACAAGTTTTGGAGCACATGGAACAAGGGCATTGCTCATGGAAATAATGTTGTGCACTGATTGAATGAGCATTTTGGAAGGCGGGAGAATCTTCATCAACAAATGAAAATGGTTTTTTTCTATGTGAAATTCTCCCTCGTATTTGTGAAAATATAACTGCCTTTTGATGTAGTGTGATTGTCAAATGAAAACATGAAATGTGTACAATTTTGCCCGAAGCTTGTTTTTCTCCCTTGTTCTTATAAAAGGGAATTCAAGGCCAATTGTATGGGGTTGCTAGAGAATTGATCTCAAAGAAGTTTTGTAACCAGGTCTAAGTAATATAAATTGAGTCTATTTTAGGTTCTAAGAGTCTTTTGAATCTTGTAATGGTGAATGTGTAGCAATACTTTCATATTTTAGAATACAAATGGAAAAATATTTGAGGTCAATGTTCTCCATTGTATACCTTGCATATATTTTGAATACAAAGTAATGAAATATTTATTCTATCCATCTTCTTGTCTTTCCTTGAATGTTTGTTCATGATTCTTATGCTTGTTCAAAGAATGAGTTAAATATGTATTAACATGAATGAAGGTTTATGCGACTGTATGAATGGATTACTAAGTATTGTTGGTTAAGTTTTTGGTATTTATGGTGTAAGGAATTATTGATAAGCATCATAATGACAAGAATAATACTATTGTATGTTTTCAGTTACATGGTGTAGAATTCTCCACCCTAGGATAAGGCACTGGTTGTACTATGTTATAGTTTCCAAGATCATTCATGGTAGCTACATTCAAAATCAATTACAATATCCATTTTCTATGTGAATGTATGTCGAGATGAATCATAATATTTTCTCATGTTTGAGTTAGATATTATTGTGAAGGTTAGCCAGATATTTATTGTATTTTGTTTGTTAAACAATTGAAGGAGAATTATCTATTTAAATTACAATGTTTATGATAATTGGCACAAGAGTATCATAAGATACATTGTAGGAATCACCCTCTTGGGTTTTATAGAGCCCAAAGTGTAGAGGGAAAGCCTACTAAGCTTTCACGTGTTCGTTGGCCAATCCTCAGAGCTATTAACCATCAAATTTGGAAAATTCATAGCTAGCTAGTGAGATTAAGTTTGGTTAATTAAAAAAACCAACATAACCAAATCATGATTACTAAGGATGATCAACACAAAAAAAAATTACTTTCCCATGGGGGACATATTGTTGGAACTTGATGCCTTTCAATCTCAAAAGTGTAGGGCCTACATATCAAAGGGAAATGCAACTAATATTTGATAACATGTTCCATAAGATCCTTGAGGAATATGTGGATGATATATTGGTAAAATATGTGACAAGGAAAGAAAATATAGATGTACTAGCTCAAATTTTTGATAGGCTAGAGAAATACAGTGTAAGGTTGAACCAAAAAAAGTGTGTCTTTGGCGTCACCACTGGTAAACTATTGGTATATATATTATCATGAAGGGGAATTGAGGTTGATCTAGAAAAGGTAAAAGAAATTATGGAAATGGAACCATTTAAGTCACTCAAGAAACTAAGGAACCTTCAAGGTAAATTACAATCAATAAGGAGATTCATAACACAACTTGCAAATAAATTTCACCCATTTACTCATCTTCTTCACAAGGGAGTGACATATAAATGGGATGATGAGCGTGAGTAGGAATTTCAGTAGGTAAAGGATTACTCAGTGACGCCACTAGTCTTAATGCCACTAAAAATGATAAAACCTTTGATCCTATATGTGTTAGCAACTTTAGCAGTGCTAGGAGCTCTCCTAGCTCAACATGATGAAAATGGAAAGGAATGAGCTATCTATTATATCAGTGGAACTCTAGTTGGTTTTGAGCTTAACTATTCACCCATAGCTCTTGTTTAGCAACCATGTTTTCTTCTCAGAAGTTGAGACACTAAATTCTATCACATGAAGTCAAAACCATTTCCAAAGTGGATCCTTTGAAATATTTTCTATCAAAATCCACACTCACTAGTCATATGGTGAAATGGGTGGAGTAAATTTGACATCGAATATGTGGATCAAAAGGCCCTCAAGGGACAAGTTATAGTAGATCAATTGGTTGAGTCACCATTATGTTTAGAGAATCCATTGGTATCAAAATTTCCAAATGAGTCCATCTTCACCCTTATGACATCCAAGTAGTGGAAGTTTTACTTTGATGGATCACACACACAAAATGGGTTAGGAGAAGGAATTTTGTTCATCACTCCATAGGGGGATTGCATACCCAAATATTTTAGATTGGAATTTCCTTGGACCAATAACATAGTGGAGTATGAATCACTTATCACTAGATTAAGTACCATAGTTCAATGAAAAATCCTAGATCTTCAAGTATATAGAGATTCACAATTGATAGTGAAACAAGTCAATGATGATTATTAGACATAAAGATGATAAGCTCACACCATACAAGAAAATGGTGGAAAATTTTAAGGAATAATTCATTGGCATAAATTTTTAGTAGATACCAAGGATTAAAAATAGAGAAGCTAATTCCATGGCCACTATTGGCTCATTACTAGACATACCAAAGAATAGGTCAAAATATGAATTTCTTGGGGAGAAGCTTCTCATACCAACATTCGAGGTTCTAGAATCATAATTTGTTTGTAAGATTCTTGGTCCTGGTTCACCTTGGTACCATGAAAAATTTACCTACCTACAAAAAGGTATATTCCCCACCGATATCACCTCTAGCTTGCAAAATGTTTTTATTAGAAGAGCCTCACAATTCATCGTTGTTAGTGATACCCTATATCAAAGAAGTTTTGATAACAAATTAATCAGATGCTTAAACCAAGAGGAAGCTTACATCACTTTGAAAGAAATACATGAAGAAACATATGGGTCACATTCGAGGGGTATAATATTTGACAAAAATTTATTGAGAATAGGATATTATTGGCCCACCATGGAGCAAGAGTCATATTAGTTTGTCAAGAAATATTACAATGTTAGCAACATGGAGATCTTATTTATGCTTGAGTGCAAGAGCTTCACCCAATCCTAACTTCATGGCCATTTTACCAATGGGGGCTTGATCTCATAGGAAAAATTACACCTTCTTCCAATGGACACAAGTGAATTATTACTACCACTAAGTATTTTACGAAGTGAATAAAAGTTATTCCTATGACATATATCATTTGGAAAAACATCTCAAAGTTCATCCTTAACTAATTTTCGACTGAGGATTGTCAGTTTGGGTTGATTACGCTTGATCCATGATGAATCAAAACATAATGAATCCACTAATACTCAATCTAAATAGGATGAATCAAATTGAAGTTAACTAAACATTCATTAAAACAAAGTATTCTAAATTATGAAACATTTAAAAGTCTATTCTAACCCATCTAAAACTTATCCCATTTTGGAATTGGTGTCATGTTGATGTGGAACAACAACCCTTTCCCAATCCCATGATCAGTGAGCTTATTTCAATTGATTCTATTGAAGAGAATCAATGAAACTATTGTGATATGTGGATGAAAACATGATTTATGCTAAATTGAACATGATGCAAGCTAAATTAACATGACTTTATGCTAAAAATGATCTAAGTATGCAAAATATAAGCCAATCTAAGTAATATTTAAGCTGAAAGATTCAAACCCTAATTTATAAACAAGCTAAGATGGATGCATGGGTTCCATGTTAATGGAAGCTTAAAACTAATATGCAACTAAAAATGAACAAAAATATGATCAATGCGAGTAAATTATGAGTGCGAGTGAATTCAACAATATAAGTTTGAAATTGAAAGATGGATCCATTCGTCTCCAAGTAGTGTTCTATTTATAGGAGAGAAAATGAGAAATGAAGGGTTGAGATAAAAAAGATCAATCAATGATCAAGGATGAAAGAAAGAAGAGGCATGGATCATGGATTCTCATCAACGGGTGAGAATGCAAGATGGGATTTAATCAAGGGTTCCCGTTTGTTCCAAACAAACACACTTTTGACTTGCACACATAGGTCACAAGGTAACTTGCTCAAGAAGTCACAAGTTTAGCTTGCTTAAGAAGCCAAGTGAGAATATCCCTTTTTCAAATGGTTGGAGGAGAGAGAATATTCTTTGGAATATTCTCATGGGTGAGGAAAAAGGTTATTTTTCAAATTAAAACAAAGTCTTAATTGTGCAAAAAGGGGTAAGGAATATTCCCCTTTTGGAGGAAAATTAGATTTAATTGTTAATTAAATAAGGTTTAATCATATAATTAGGTGATTTTAGAGGAATAAAGTGATTTTCATTAAATTATTTAATGAAAGGGGGAAAGGTGAAATGAAATTTAATTAAATAACTTAGGGTTATTTAATTAAATAATATGACTTAAGGAATTAAATTAAATAGTTTGATTTATTTAATTTAATGAGATGAAATGTTAGCATGAAAGGGGGTGAATTAACCTGATTAAATGCATTAGGTTAAAATAGATGAAAATGATGCAATTAATTAATTAGCTAGGATACTTCAATTAGTTAAGTGAAAAAAGGATGGGTTTCAAGAGGAAATAATGTTAGTATACTTGATTCAAGTTGTACCATAGAAAAATGAATCTTTGGACATTTTCATGGTCATTTAGGTCTTTTTTCCTATGATGCATGGCTTATTCTACTTAGATTTAATGTTGTAATATGACTTATACATTCACATTAGGTCTTGAATATTCAAATTATTAAGACTTTACGATGTCTTGTGAAGGTGTTGTAACACATTTCTACACATTTCTAGACTTTTCTTCTTATGATTCATCTAAATATTTTCTTTTTATCCCTTACCAAGTCTTATTTTGAAGGGTTGTAAAGTATTGTAACAAACTTTCACACTTTTATAGACTTGTCATCACTAATTACACCTTTCCTATGGTTTATTTGGCCCCTTTATGCACTTATAGGCCTTAATTAAGTGCTCTTTTGAATATAACCCCGACAAAAAACATTAAAGACAACTTAATTCCCGACACCCACTTACATGCCTTGAGTGGGACCCATTCGCTATGGGTGGTGAATGAGTCCCTCTTAGCACAAAATTCAAAATAAATTCAAATTTCTTTCAGGTTTTTATTCATTAAGACCTTAGGTCATCCCATGATGTTGTATTTTAAAGAAATTAGGGCATATGTGTGTATAAATAAGTGTTTTTCTATCCATTTCAACCCCCATTCATTCATGCATTCAATCCATCATAGCATTCAAGTATTTTAGCATCCTTAATCATTCAATCAAACAATTATCAAGCATCTTGAAGCAACCATTGGCATATCTCCAGACTTTAACAACAAGGGTTTGGTGAGTTTATGACACTTGCATGTTATTTGTTCATCATTCCTTTCTCATTTCATTTCTCTATTATGAGTTTGATTACCAAAGTAGGGTTTGACTAGGGCAAATCCCTCTACTCTAACCTATTGTGCCTATAGCACACACACCCTGCTTGGAATGGGGACCCTCTATTTTGCCTTCGTCAGGTCATTTCACCTTCACCTCATTTTGCATGCCCCTATTTTGATTCCTAAGCGGTCAAGGATTCCTAAAGATACCATCTTGAGTTGACCAAGTTTCACCACCTTTGAAATTTTCAAGTCTTTTGTCTTCGTAGGGTTCCTTTGGTAGTTTTACTTAGTTCCTCAAAATTGACATCCTTGGCCCTTTGCAAGTCCGCCCATGTGGCTGTCCTAGGCAGAATTCCATCCTGCCTTCACTATTTCTGATGGCCAAGTTGGCATGTGCACCCACATTGCAAGATTTGTGCCCCTTGTTTCCTTTTCTTTTGCTAACCTGTTGGATGACAAACACCTGGGTGTCACCTGCCTTGTAGGCTATGTCATTCCTGCCGTAGGCTGTTTCAAAATTCATGCCCACCAATCGTGCCTGCTACCATACTCACATTTATTGTAGGAATTTAATGGTTGAAAGTATACAAATAGCAAATTCAACAAGTCATTTTCATTGACATCCTTGTTGAAACTTGTCAGAGCTCCTCCTACTTCCACCACCTTCGTGCCCGCATGATCCCTTCACTATTCGAGCATCGCTGACTTCAATCTCTTCAGAAGATCTTGTGGGGTACATAGGTAGGTTTTCCCCCGCTGTTCATGTTATATGTTTTTCATTGAATTTCATAGAGTTATTAAAATATTAAAGAGGAAAACTATTGAAACTAGCTAGAAAATCCCATTCTGCACATAACCCATGTTTTACAAATTGAAAATACTTTAAAAATTGGTCTGTTGGAGCCATGTGTAACCTAACACCTCCGTCGCCATTCTTGAACAAGGGTCGTCAAGACCTTGCGGCTTGCAAGACCCCCTCTTCCATTGCCTTAGCTCTTCAAACAACAAAACTTTGAGTCGCGACCGTCATCTTTCGCGGTCCCGCTCATGTGGGTGGATGACCCATCATCGTCATTGTTGCACTCAATGAAAATCATAAGTTGAATGAGGATCTTCATAATCCTGCGGGTCTGTGAGTGCAAGCTTCCGCATGCAGATGGTCCCCTTTATCTTGCCATTTCTTGACAGCTGACTGACCTCGACCTCTTGCCTTGCAGGTCCCACGACACCATTTGTCCACCCTCCAGTAAGTTGTTAAACCTCATCTGTGAGCCATCTCATGTGGACCCCACATTGTTTGTTTCTACATGGCTCGTCAGTTTAAAATGCCTAAGTAATACACTTTTGTGGGCTGCCAGCTACAGGGTGCCATCCAGTCTTTGCCATCTTCAAACTGCCATATCCATGCATGCGCCTGCTGGTTCCTACCCACATCATTTAAAGGACTTAAACATTGACACTGATCTCAAACTGGCCTTTTGACCCGCGGATCCCGCATTGCGAGTTGCCCACTGCGGGTTGCCAAATTGCCACTATTGTTCCTAACAGCTATTCCTTAGCAGCTTCCCATGGCTCTTGTCCCATAATCTCCATGAAAAATAAACATGAACAACTATGGTGTCCCAGCCATTCACCTTGCGGACTCTGCACCATTTATGTCCATTTGAGCCCCAAGAATGAAGAGAACCAAGTATGCTATTTGTGGATCCTCCATTGCGGGTCACCATTGTCATGCATCCACCATTCCAATTGACCACTGATCTTAATCCACCTACTATGTGGAACCTAACCCCTCTTTCGTTGTCAGGCTAACTATGAAGTAACAACTCATACCAATGACTTTTGCGGGATCGACGGTGTGGATTGCCACCTATGGACCGCCAATCCCGTCTCCGCCGTCTTGAATGTCCACCTCATAACAGCCTCCTGCGGGTCTTTTCCCACATCATATTAAATATAATTGAACTTCAAAGAGAGAAGGATGCCACCCACCCTAACTGCAGGTCCTACATTATAGGATTCCGTTTGCATAATTTCGCCTCCCTGGTGCCCTTCCTCATGACAAAGCTCATAATGGCTGAGACACCACCTGCTCTTGCAACCTTTGGACCTGCATGGAAAAATGATTGATCTAGAATTTCAAAGACCTCAAAGACAATCAAATCCTACACATTTAAATGACCTAACAGCTTGGTGGGCCCCATTATGATGCAAAATGTTGATGCGGTCCCATTCATGTGGGCCGTCGTGCCCTCTTCACTGTCTGAACGGTTGCCAGCCTAGGGAAAACTACATCCCTAGGTCCACATTGCTATATCTTCCTTGAACAAAAGGAAAATGATGATCTGAGATGAATGTTATGATCCTTAAAATATGAACCACTTGATCTAAGATCGATTTTGTAGGATTTTGCTAATGTTCCCCTTATTTTACACATGAATATGCTTACTGCACCTTTGCTCACAAGATTTATGGAATCAGCCGTAGGACCATCGGGGGTGTTCATAGAGAAGGAAAAGGGGAAGAATAACACCAAAGAACCAAGGGGGGAGGAATACAAGGATCATATGAAGTACAAATTCCAAGGAGTGGAGATCACCTCCAAGGTTACCACTGAGTGGGACACTATTATGGACACCAACCTGGGATAAATTGATTTAGACGAATTCAAACAGAGGGTCATCGTCAACCCTACTACAAAAAATGCAAAGAAGATTGGGAGTGGCTTGGAAAAGGTAGCCAGTTTCCTACCCACTCTTGTGGCCCCTGAATTGGTGATGGCTTGTAGAGAAGCCTATCAAGAAAATACTAGGAGTCTTGACTTCGATGGAAAAGTGTTGGTTGATCTATCTACTAAGTCCATAGGAAGAACATTCCATATCCCCACCTTTGATCCTATGGAGGAAACAACAAAGGAGTATATAGAAGGAATGTGGAAGGTCAACCCCTTAAGATGAAAGAAGCTAATTAATCAATACTGGCTAAAAGAGAAAAGGGACAATGCCAACAAAGTGCCCCAAGAACTATTTAGGAGTGATTTCTATGAGGATTACCATGAATTGGTAACTTTGTTAAGTAGAGTTATGGGAACCCCGATTGCAACCTACTTCCAAGACTAGATGTTCTACTTTATAGAAGAAATCATTCAGGGAGAGACCAAGTTCAACTGGGCAAGGATGATCAGTAACACCTTGCATGAGCAGTTTGTAGCAGTCAAGAAGACCTCTCGATTTTACATGACTTTGTATTTGGTCTACCTTCTAGCTGACCCTGTTCCATACAGAGGTCTATTTGTGGCACATAGCCCAACTCTGAGAAAGGAGCTAAAGGTATATGATAGGCATCCCTAGCTCCAATATTGGAACTTTAAGAAGGACTAATACTGGGTAAATGATGCCTTCATTGGGAATATCATTAGACTCCTCAGAGGGGATTTTGAGAGGAAATTTACTCACAGTGCCCGAGAATTTATTCATAGATTTGGGTTTCTATTCATACAATTCCCTAAATTTAGTTATTTTAGGGTAGAGGGCTTCTCCAAGAGGCCATATAAGCTACCCAATATCCAAATGACTGGTTGATCTTGCTAGAAGTCTCCAGGTAGCTACAACATGTACATACTATTCTAAGTGACAAACACATACCGGGCATTCCTTATCCTCTCACCTTTGGCCAGGGTATGTATGCTCTTCTTGCATCCCAATGTGTGGAGTATTCTGAGAAGGAGAGCATAGAATATAACTTGGAGCTCCACACTCCTCGACCAAGAATGGATTCATATAGAAAACTAAAGAAGATGGTCAAGAAAAAATATGCCCACTTACACAGTGTGAAATATTTATGGGCTTATTGCCAGGATGACATGGAGGTACACATGAGACACTATATGTGTATGACTAACAACTTTTTCAAGATAGTCAAACTATTCCTAGACCTAGACTAAATTGTGGAGGATGAGAACACTGTTATAGATCCAAGGTTCGATGTTGTAGCCAACCTCCTGTTGCCCTTAATTAATTGGGATGCAGAAGAGGTCAATGACCTCAATACCTTGACAAAGTCAATAGAGCATAGGACAATGTAGTGGATAGATGCACAAATCACATAGTTGAAGCTCTAAGGAGCTACATTGACATATGGTGAGCTCAAAGATGAGATTGAGAGAAAAATTGACATTGGGACCGCTACTGCCCCAACTAAAGAAGCTCCAAAGTCTCCTCTAACCACTAGGTCAAAGAAAAGAAAAGAGGTAGCAGAATGCAAGCCAAAACATAAAGTATATTCAAGAAAGGCTTCAAAGGGAAAGTCTTCAAAGAAAGCAAAGAAATCAAACGAATTCTATGAGATTCCCACTATCCAAGAGGAACCATTACATGAAGGAGAGGAGGAAGAGGTAGAGGAACCAAAGTCTCCACTTGCCGCCTCTACTCTTGTTGCCACCACCACTACTACTGCTATCACTCCTCCTCCGACATCTCAAGCATTGCTTACTTCCTCCCCGCCCACGATGGAAATCTCGGTTCACCTTGCCTCCACCTCACTGACTACACCCATTATAGTGAGACTCCTCATCTACCACAACTTCCCCACTCTCATCCTCCTCAATGTCTCCATCAACTGTAGTTCCTTTAGCCTCCATAATGACAATTCCAACCCTTACTCTTCCAGAAGATTTTTCTCAACACATGTAGAATATACCTATGTAGCTCTCTAGAGTGTTGATGAACCTTGCAGTTTAGGCTACTTTAGCTCAAGCTGTGGCCGGTCTCCCTATCCTTCCTCACACAAAACCACCCAAAATGGAGACTACCATGCAGATCTCACAAGAGTTGGAAAGAAAACAAAGGGAGGCAACCAAGGAAATGGATGAAGAATCTGAGGATGACTACAATGAGCATCCAGAGCATCAACACTTGGTCATTGATGAGGTGGTGCATGAAGAAGAAGGATCATAGTCCTATGAGGAAGATATTGAAGACCCCAACGCCAAATACATAGTGGAGACTTCCAATCAAGAACTCAAGGAAGTTGGAGAGGAAGTTGAAAGATAGTCTTCCAAGGAAAATAAATAGATAGATGAAGATATGGAGGTATCTACAGAGCCTCTGACCAAAGAACAAGACAAAATACCTAGCAATGATGAAGAAATTCCTCCCACAGGAGAAGAAGAGAAGGAAGATGACGAAGCTAAAGAAGAAGATAAGCTTGAAGAAGAGGCTAAAATAAGAGGAAGCCCAGAGGTAGAGCGCCACACAGAGCTTGGGAAAGAAGAGGAAGAAAAGGAAGCTGAAGGGGAAGATAGCCCCAAAGAAAATATAGCTACTATTGAGTCACGAGAAGAAAAGGCCAAATTCATCCATGAATCAGATGAAGAAGAAGATGAGAAAACAAAACAGGAGGTCTTGGGTCACGAAGAAATGGAAATCTAGCATGCTCAACAAGAAGAAGGTGATCATGAATTACTGAAGGGGGATCTCAGATGCCTGAATGGCTAGAGAAACAATTGCAAAAGAAGACCCTCACCTTCATGGACCCCAAAGAAAGGCTAGAAGCTATCCTAGCACAAGCTTAGATAGGAGGAAAGAAAGAAAAAGCCAAGGGTCTGATACCATATCACGATGGATGCATCGGGATCAAGGACAGTTCAAATTGCTACTCCTATAATGGACAAAGGAGAGTGAGTTAGCTATAGTATCTCCACCATTGAGTTGGGTATAGCCACAAGGTAGTAGAAGATCGATCATCTCTAGGGATCTGCCACCATTGTGCACTAGATGAACAAGGACCAATCCTCCAAGGAGGAATTGAAGGCACAAGTGGCATATCTCATTACCTACATTTTGTAGCAGTCTTCTCCCGAGGAACTACCCACAACATCGTTGGGCACTCTACTACTTTCAAAGGATCACATAAAAAAATTTGAAAGGACAAAGAACTAGACTAAGGCCACTGAAGATTGGTTATGGTGAGTAATCTACAATGTAGATATGGGTATTGGTCATGTTGTTCGAACAATAAACAAGTTTTGGGAAGTGCAAAAGTAGCTAGAAGGCACAGAAAAATTTTGTACTGACTTCTTGGAACTAGATAGGATTACATATCCTAAACTTGAGGCTATCCTTAGGATGCCCAAGAGAACTTGGAAAAAGGAGCTAGCACTGGCAAAGGATGATCATCGGTTCGTTGAGACATGGAAATTAGGCCTAGATCACAAAAGATAAGTCTTGGAGTGGGTGCTCCATGAAGTGGAGCTCGACCTAGAGTGGGTCAAAGAACATTAGGCAGCTTGTGAAGAATATTTAAAGCTCATGATGGAGTACAACATGCCTACCGTCAAGCTAGACCTTGAGAAGATAAGGCCTTATTTCCATAAGAATATGGAGAACGGGGCTATAGATTCACTAACACCAGATTTTATGGATTTTTCTGCTAGATCCTTGCCCCAATCAGAGTAAGTGATTAAGAATAGGCCGATGTCTAACAAGAATTGGGAGCTGATTACTAGAAGATCCTACAAGTTGAACTTCTAGGTGCTCCAATTCGACATAATGGAATGGAATAAACTTCAGGCATGATCGGTCAATTTGTGGGGTACGCCACAGTGAAGAAGAATGAAGGAAATCCAGTTATCAATGATGAGTTCCTCACTATGTAGCTATAGAAAAAGGAAATCAACTAGAAGACAAAGTGCTATAGTACCAAGCACTATAGGAAAAAATAGGCTAAAAAACAAGAAATGCACTTTTAAATTATAAAATATTGAGGGGTAGGTGAAACCCTAATTTGTAGTGAATCTTGGTCACACAATGAGATTAAATATTGGCCATTCATTTTTATTTTTGAAAACTATAAATAGGGGGTATCCTCTCATTTTCAAAAGAGAGTTGAGTTGTTGTAAAGACATGCTACTAAAATTCTAATAGAAATTCATTGATTTTGGTGGATTCTTGAGTTTCCTTCATGTGTTATGATTCTTCTCCTCATAGTTAGTGGATTTGAGTAGATTTACTTTGTTGTTCTATGTGTTTTACATGCTTTAGTAGATTAGTTAGTGTTGTTCATTGATGCTAAAGAATTCTGTTGTGTTAATACCCTTCCTTGTTCATGCTTTTTGTTGTTTATTGATGATAAATAGCAGTGTAAAGCTATTCTGAACATACATTGATTGGCACACTTAAAATTCATCTTTTATTCATGTTTCATGGTGAATGAATGGTTGAAATATGTAGACCTTAGAAGATAGCACTAGTTTCATGAAACTGTTAGTTTACTTGGTTAAGTGGAACTTAGTTTCAGGAAGGCTGTCCATTGTAGTATCCTCCATTATCATTTTTCATTTATAGTTTTAGGTCTAGGAACTTCCTCCTTTCCCTTCCCCTTTTACCTTTCTTTAAAATATTAATTTAGGAAAATTTCAGGTATCATTGTAAAGCCAAATCTGATGATCAAAGTGGAGTTTTAGATTATTGTTTTGAACTTGTAGAAATTGCACATCAACTTTAATACGTTAAGAACTCCATTTGAAGAACCAATCTCCCTCCAAATTAACATATATAAGGCTGCCTTGTGATTACCAACAAATCACATCAATCAACTAAGACATTCCAAGAAAGTCATGACGTGACACCTAAGAGACGTTGGGGTAGTTTTTTGCAACTTGTTTGTAGGATATTTCCTTTCAAGAGAGGTGATGCACTTATGCATTACCTATGTTGAGAAGTGCAAAAAAACTCATCAACAGAATTGGCGCTAGGAGGGAACCCCTTGATTTAAGCTAGATCAAATCAGTTCATTCTCCCCTGAATTATTTCATAGAGTCTTAAGATCCATACTGAATAAAGGAGAATTCCAAGAACTTCACCCCCTACCAAGGCTAGGAGATCCAAGAAAGGGGAAGCCTCTTCATCCTCTTCATCCACTCCATCTACTTCACCTCCATCCTCACCTCCATCCTCACCTCCTTCCTCCATTCCTCTGCACTACAATCATCCTTCCTTTCCCACACCCACTTCTTCCACTTCTCAGTCATCCCAAACTACCTTCCAGTTGTTCACTTCCCACAGCTAGGGTGTTGCCCCTATCCCTGCCCTTTAGGTCCAAAGCGTAGTCCCAACTGTTGTTGTCCCTACGTAGCCACAAGTTCTTTTCGCACAAGAAATAAAATCTCTGCCTCCCCACATGGCTTGGCTAGGTAAAAATCCTTCTTCACTGCCCTTCAATGATTATCATGACATGCCAAAGAATTTGGAGGGATTTTGCATGAATTTTCATCATCGAGATCCACAAAGGACAACAAAAGAGCATATCAAAATATTCCAAACAACATTGAAGGATATGCAAATCGATCATGAGGACGTGGCTTGTCATCTCTTTCCTTATTCCTTGGGGGAAGAAGCCTTCTACTGGTACATTAATTTTCCAATGGGATCCATCACCACTTAGAACCTCTTGAAGAATTCCCTTCTAAAGAAGTACAAGATTCTGGTTAGCCCTTCCAAATTATATCAACAATTCATGTCCATCTATAGGGAGGTCAATGAGCCAATCAACTCCTTCAATGACTAGTTTCATCGGGCCTACATGAGATTACAAGATCCATACATGCTCGATGATTCCATGGTATTTCCGGTTTATTATGCTACACTAGACAACCTCACTTTTGTGTTGGTGAAAAGAATGCGCTCACCACCCGCCAGATTGGTAAATGTCTATGCTGAGGCAATCATAGTAAGCACCAACTTGGGACAAAATATTTATGGCCCGTTGCCTTCATTAGGACCAGTTGCTCATCCAATACAAGTTAAGGGACTTACTTAGGCCTTGGCACATCAAACACCAATTATGAACCAAGTTCCACAGCTGCCCATGGTTCCTCACCCAAGACAACCATTGAACTAGGTGACTCCTGTGCCTCACTATTTATAGTCTCAACATAAGCAAGTCTACCTACAACAACCTCAAGTACCTGTATATCTACAAGGTACCGAATTCCCGCAAGTGCAACAAAATTAACCAACGGTGCAACTAGTTTTCCCCCAGAACCATGTATCCCAATTGAGCAATACAGAGAAGGATTGACTAGATGAGCTGATGGAGATGATCAAAAAAATGTCCGCAAAAATGAAACACTTGAGAAATCAAAACAACCATCTACAATCCTCCCAACTAAGAATTTAGGCCAACCTCAACCAAGACAATAGAGATAACTGTGATGTGGGTACCTCATTGGGAAAAATTATGAAAGAGGACAAAATCCCAACCAGAACTTTGAAAGAAGGCCTTCATAGAGGCAGAACCAAACATGGAATACAAGACCAAACAATGGAGGTGTTCCCACCCCTCTTGACTAGCCAAATAGTACCAATAAGATGACAAGCATAGTATACTTATCTGAGGCAGCTTTGTTGGAATGGTGCTAGATCCACAAAAAAAATAGGCACTCCCAATTAGATTGTCTTGAGTTTCAAAAAGCTACAAAAATATTTCAAGTAGAAGTATAGAATTCCATTGAAAATGTTGGCTATTGAGACATAATACCCTTTGAGCCTTATGACTCTTTTGTGCTTGTAGTTAATCAAGCTCTATTCTTGCAGAGTGAAAGTAATGAGCCTAAAAAGGAGATCACTCCCCCAAAGAACGAAGAAGCGAAAGAGGTATGTAACAAAGCAACTTTATCTCAGCTCTTTACTCTAGTAGACAATGGTCCAATAGATGAAGAAGAGTTATGTGAGGATGAAGTTCAAATATTTCACCAAAGAGTGACCCCGTATAACTTGAGAAGTAGGAAAATAGGAGGACCCTTCACAACCTCTACTCCACCTAAAAAATTTAGTACTTTGCTTGATCCAAATGCTAGTAACAATCCAGGCTACCCCCATGTGCCTAATACATACTTGAACAAGAAAAAACAACCCAATCAAATGCAAAACTAGTCTGTTGGCTCTTCACAAGGCAAGTCCATTGAGGCTGAAATTGAGAAAATGAGTGAATATGTAGTAGACAAATTTAGGAAGGTTAAGATAATCCTATCTGCCTTCGAATTGCTTAAAGTCTCTACAGTTAGGAATACATTCTTTAGAATGATTAATGGGACTGCTTCTTCGAAGACAATGCAAGAGATACCCGCCAAAAGGGTCTCCTTTGACGAATCACAACATGAGCCCGTAATTCAAGAAATCATAGGAAAGAAAAAGGATGCCCCCTCCAATCAACAAACTAGGAAGCAACCCGCTAAAGAGAAAAGCCAAGTGCAAGCCAAAGAAAAGACCAATTAAAAGGATAAAAATAAAGTAGCCCAGGCAGATACACCTATGGGCTTGTTCCAAGGGAAGTTAGAAACTCTGCCTTTTCTTACTACTATCAGAATATTTGGGAAGAATCTACATAATTCCTTGCTTGATTTAGAAGCATCGGACAATGTTATGCCTCTCACCATATGCAAGGCTCTGGGAATAGTCCCCACTCCTTCCCAGCAGAAGGTGACTCAACTAGACAAAACTGAGGTGAACATAGTTAGAGAAATCAACCGTATTCCCATGTAGATTACTATAGACCCTAGAGTGTAGCAAGTTATTGATATTCAAGTAGTAGATGTCCCAAACACATTTGGCATAATACTGGGGTGAGACTTCACCAGGGCATTGAATGGATATGTTGCAACTGACTTCTCCCATGTGTGGCTGCCATGGAAGGGACTACCAAATCAGATATGCATAGAATAGGAGCCACATATGAAATTTATGATTATGGAATACAACAACACCAATGAGGTGTTGTTATTTGAGATGGAGTTAGGAAATTACTGCCCCATGGCCTACCAAGAAGAATTAGAGTTTCAAGAAGAGGAGGTGGCACAAGAGGTTTTCCTAGTGTTGTGTAGTCCTCCTACCAATTTAGCATATGCACCTCAGAGCATGGAAATGCTGGTAGAATCAGATGATGATGAATCCTATGATGATAGTAATTTAGGAATGTTGGATGGATTCCAGGATTTCATGGAAAAATGTGTGAAGGATCAGCTTATCCTAGGGGAAAGAATGGATTTCCAAGAGCTCTTGCTACCCAGTTGGTGTAGAGTTCACAATGCTGCCCATTTAGAACTCAAATGTTGTTTGTGTCAGATATTAGTAGAGCATATCAAAGGATAAGTCATGCCCCAAAACGAGCTGCCAACAGGACAACTTGACACCAGCAATGTGGAGTCTATGTCTATCTTGGAAATTGTAGATGCACACATGCAGTTGAGGATGGATGAATGCATGATCAATCTAGGAGCTAAAGAGTCCTCTATGTTTTAGACACTAGGCTTTAATGGGTCTAAGTCCAAGCAAGGAGTGAGATCCAGGTTTGAGCTCATTAGCCCCACAAGTACGACCTACTTTGCTACTCATAGGCTTCAATTTTATTGCACGAATAATGTGGTAGAGTACAAAGCACTAGTCCATGGTCTTCTGATGGCTCTAAGGAAAAATGTCAAAATGTTGCAAGTCTTTGGAAACTTGGAGTTAGTTGTAAAGAGGGTCAAAAAATTGTATTGTAGTCATGATAGAAGGTTAGAAAACTATAGGCATATAGTTTGGGACTTGTTAGAGAGCTTAGATGCATTTAATATTCAGTTGATCCCTCGCTCCCAAAATCATACTGCTGATGCCTTGGCTCAAGCAGCCAATACCCTTCAACCTTTGTCGATGTTTGGCCTCAAAAGGTTCATTGTTAAGCTTACCTCCACCCCGTCTATGCTAGACAACGTTACCAATTTTCAAGTGTTCAATGATGACAAACACATCTTGGATTTCATCACTAGCTTTGATGTATCAACAACTCAGATCATTGATGAGGTAGAGCCTGAAGAGGCTGAATTGGATATAGAAGGGGTTATCAACCTCAAGACCAATACTATTCCTAGAGGTATGGTCCAACTTGAGGGGATATTTGAATTGGATTAGATAAGAGATTAGGATCAACAAGCAAAGAAGGACTCTATCAATAATCAGTGTGACACTCATAACCTTGGAACAATCGAGGAGGTTAGAAATATATTCATTGGGAAAGTATGTATGCTAGAAGAGACAAAATGGATCATTTCTTGAGATTATGGATGCACAGTCCCTAAAGCTTTGAAATCTTCAATAAAGGACCTTTTCCATGAAAGATAATCAACCACAAAGGAAAGCGTTGCAACAATAGAATGCTGAATAAAGATTCTATATTGATATGATATGATATGATGATATGTTACAAATGAAAAAAATGCCTGATTATATAGGAAAAAGAGAAAACCTAAGATGCATGAGATGTTGCCATGTGTCATGATCTAACAACATGTGACAACATGTGAACCCTATCAAGGAAATTATTAAATGTTGAGATAAGTTCTAGAAGGACAACTCATCTTCTAGAAGGAATCTTATCCCTACAAACAAGGAAGGGGAAATACCCCATTATTAAATGATTTATTAAAATGCAACCTAGGACTAAATGACCTAAGTTAACTTATGCTAGTGTAATAATTAATTAATTATACTAACAACCCCCCATAAGTTCAACTTAGGGAGGAAAATGTAATGATTATGCAAAGATGATGATGATGGGTCCTAGCTACGAGGCCATGTTAGGTACCCATTTACATGAAGATGTAGAAAATATCCCACAACTGGAGAAAAGGGGAAAACTCAGTGGGAACAAAACCCCTCTCCAAAAAGGAGATGAAAAAGAAAAAAATGTGAGATAGGATGGGAAGGATGGATGACTCCCAAATACCCCCCAAGTACACCATCCATCACATGGATACAATATAATAGCTCCTCCATAGGAGGGAAAGAGAGAGACTATATAGCCCCCCCAAAAGATGTGATCACCTACAGAAATGGTGTCTTAAGACAAAACATGATCCAATGTCGACAAACAACTTGCATTCATTTTGGAAGAAAAAAAACCAAATGCAAGTGCAGTGATGCTTCCCATTCTGGATAGGAATTGAAGGAAGGGAGGATGAAGGTGGATGATTATGTCTCTGAACTCTGCTCAAATGTCACCTTTCCTGAAGAAGATGCCACAATCAATGAAGAGGGTGACAAACCAAGACGATGTGAAAACTGATGATGAAAAATATCCAAAGACTGAGATGTGATGAATATGATGGAGACTTGATAGCCCTCCCTAAATGAAGTGTCTTCAAAACCACTGGAAGAAGTCTAAAGAAAATACAATGGAAGATGCTAAAGAAACCTCAAGTCTTGAATGGAATGACAAGGAAGAAGTCTCATAGATGAAATCTCTGAGGAGAAACCAAGTGCCTCCAAGAGAGTCTTTGGATTCCTAATCAAGGTTGAGACAAAGGGATGTGGAGACTCAAGAAAACTCTCTAAAGGGGGATCTGAATAAAAGAGTGATATCCCCTTAAGAATGTCCTCCAAACCTGTAGAAGTAGCCAAGTCATTGATACCTCAACGAAGCCATCCCTTGATGTCAAGTCTAGAAAACTGAAGGTGTCCTAATGAATGATGATGGTGGAAGCCTCAACCAATGAATTTGGACAAGGAATCATTGATTGTGAAGAGATACCAACTGTCTCTGATGGAGAAGAAGCACCTAAAGGAACCTTGTCAACCTCTTTAGAAAGATCAAGGCAATCAACCTCCTGCACAACAATATCATCATGGGGTACCTGATCTGAGGAATCAAGTTCTAAATCATGATCATTGGGGAATGGTGGAGTGTATGATCCTCCATATATCTCCCAAAGCTTAGCCCAAAGGATATGAGTACAATCAAAATGATCAATAGTATTCAAAACATCACAATCAACTTGCATCTCAATGATATCCAAAACAATGTATCTGCTGCAACTCCAATCAAGTTCATGAATACCTTCACTTGGATGAGGAACTATACCATATAGATGAGGCAATAGATCAAGTGATTGGAGATGGTAGACAATTGCATCCCGCCATTTTTGATAGTTTCCCAGGTGCAACATAACCAAAGAAGGAGTATATGCAAACCCCATAATGAAATTTCTCCAAAAAACACAAAGACAAATGAACTTCAACATCAAATAGAAGCTTCCAAATATGATGTACAACTAAAGTGATGCTACCCAGATCAAAAAATCTTTTCCCAAGCTTCAGGATATCCAAGTTATTGAACAAATGCACCAAACTAAAAAAATCAATGCAAGAGTACCTGGAGCTGAAACTGATCAAGGGGTCTGGACTGATGAAAAAAGCTCTAAAAATACTTCTTGATGCCATTGGAATCATTGAAATTTGATGAACGATTGGGAAGTTACAAGCCTTTGGGTCCAAATTAGGGTTTTGAATTCAGTTTAGCATAGAATTTTTTGCGAGAAAAATTTCATAGAAATGATGTACCACTAGAAAGTGCTCGAAATTACCTTCCTGATAGTGTCTTGTTTGTCAATTTTTGATACCCTGGTGAAAAGTTATGATAAAATGAAAAAAGGCCTAGATTAGGCACTTTGCAGGCTATATAGGAGCAAAAAACTGGCCCCTGGGCGCTAGATTTCAGTCGCTGATATGACCGCAGTGACTATATTGGAAAAAAAATGGTCTCCTCCACTAGCGGCGGTGGGGTGGAGATCTTAGGCTAAGCAGAGTAATTGAATGGTGGCACCACTTGATATAGCGGACCCCTTGGTCAATGATGTGACCACATCCTCGGCGGGGGCTGCAAAACACTCAAGTGTCATAAATAGGCTGGAAGGATGCCGACAGTGGTAAGAGGAATGACCGGTGGTGGAGTTGATGGCCCGGTTGGTGGATGGGGGATGATGAGTCATCGAAAGAGATTTCATAGGCAGAAAGGTGACTGAAGGATGAGAATAAATGATCGGTGGTGGTGGGAACAATGATCTGCGGGCCTGAAAAAAATGCCATGTCCTGCACAACGTACAAGTCATAGAAAAAGATGCCGAAAGATGGAAATATTTGCAGATTTCTTAAGAAAAAAAATCCAAAATTTGAATATTGCCAAAAAAAGGCAATTCAAATTTATTTTTAATCAATTTAATATATCATTTACTCTGCAAAGAAATACATATGCAAAAAGTTGAAATATTAAGCCCCAAATAATATTAGATGTTGACCGTGATGTATAATATGCCAATGATTTAAAAATTCAACCCTTGATAAATGCCGATGGAGGATAAATTTGTATGCCCAACAAATAAATAAAGCCTTGATTTTTTTTTTTTGAAAAAAAAATTCCTACGACTAAATTTTTTTTGCCTCAGAGAACAACTGACGGGATGGATTTTTTTTACTGCAAATTTGTACGAATTGTACCAGTTGGTTTTGCAAACCCAAATACCTCTGATGGGTCTCGGGTCGATGTATCTAATTTTGATGATTTGACAGGTGATCCTTGGGTGCCTTCTGAAGACAATGGCAAGCTCAGATCTGACTCTATTTGCTTCAGAAATTAACTTGGTCCCCGGGTGGAAACAAGTAGCCTTCAATGGAAACCTTCAAGCTTGCAAGAATCTCGCACACTAACTTTCTTGATCGAGGGTTGACGTTTCATTGGACAAGCTTTGATACCATGTTGAGATTATGGATGCACAATCCCTGAAGCTCCAGAAGCTCCAGAATCTTCAATAAAGGACCTTTTCCATGAAAGATAATCAACCAAAAAGGAAAGTGTTGCAACAATGGAATGTTGAATAAAGATTCTATATTGATATGATATGATATGATGATATGTTACAAATGAACAAAATTCCTGATTATATAGGCAAAAGAGAAAACCTAAGATGCATGAGATGTTGCCATGTGTCAACATGTGAACCCTATCTAGGAAATTATTAAATGTTGAGATAAGTTAACTTACGCTAGTGTAATAATTAATTAATTACACTAACATCATTGATGCTTTGCAGAAGTATCATGATGTAGTTGCTTGGAGCTATGAGGATTTAAAGACATATGACACATCGATCATCACACATACCATTCCTCTCAAGCCAGATGTAAGATCATTTTGACAATGACAACACCCCATCAATGCATTATTGGAGCCTATCATTTACAAGGAAGTGCATAAGCTACTATCTGCCCGAATTATATTTCTAGTCAGGCACTCACATGGGTGGCCAACTTGGTGCTGGTCATAAAAAAGAATGGTGAAATCAGATTGTGTGTATACTTCCACAACCTGAATAGAGCTTTGGAGAAAGACAATTATCCAGTGCCCTCATTGGATGAGGTGTTGTATATCATCAATGGTTCTCAGATGATGTCATTCCTAGATGGATACTTCAGGTATAGCCAAGTAATGGTGCAATATGAGGATAGACACAAGACAACGTTCACCACCAAGTGGGGGACCTTTACATATAGGAGGATGTTTTTCAAGCTCATCAACACTAGAGCAACGTTCCAACGCGCAATGGATATCACCTTTAAGGATCTGATAGGCAAGTGCATTATCATATACATGGATGATCTCATAGTGTTTTTGAAAAAGTGAGGTGGTCATGTTTCTGATCTATGCAAATTTTTTGAAAAGTGCAGGGAATTTGGAATTTCCCTTAATCCAAAAAAGTGCATCTTCAAAGTTACAGAGGGTAAGCTGCTCGGGAGCGTTATCTCAGAGAAAGGAATTTCAATAGGCCTCGAGCATATTCAAGCAATATTAAAAATTCAGCTACCAAGTAGCAAGAAAGAGTTGAAATCTTTCTATGGAAAGATAGACTTCGTCTGAAAATTCATTACTAGCTTTGCTGAAATAGTCAAGCCACTCAAGGCCATGTTAAAAAAAGATGTCAAAGTTGAGTGGACCCTAGAGGTAAAGCCAACCTTCGAGGAAATCAAGAAAGCAATTATTGATCCACTCGTGTTACTCAGTTTCGATTACCTGAAGCCATTCTACATTTCCTCGTTTGCTTTAGATCATTCATGTGCCAACATATTGAATCAGAAGGATGATGAAGGAAGTGAGCACCCAATTGCCTTCATGAGTGCCTCACTGAAGGATGCTAAGCTAAGGTACCACAACGTGGAAAAGCAAGCATATGCTCTGGTCAAGGGAGTTGAGAAGTTTAGACATTACATCTTGTGGAACAAGGCATTTTCCATAGAGCCTGACCCAATAGTGAAGATGTTACTAATGCAGAATGAGCTAGGAGAAAGATGAGCAAATGGGTCACCTTGTTGCAGGAATATGACATGGAGATTCAGCTGATGAAATTAGTAAGAGGGTAGACCCTCACTAGAATTTCATGATAAATTTGGCACTAGTCATGGGTTTGGCCCTTCAACTGCTCATCAAATCTTGCAAGCTGAGTACTATTGGCTGACCATATTCAAGGATGCATATAATCATGTTCGAACTTGCCACGTGTGCTAGACTACCGCAACTAGAGAAAGAAATGTTGCTATCTCGCTACAACCCGTCTTGGAGGTAAGACTGTTCGAACAGTGGGGTCTTGAATTCCTCAGTTTGGTAAGCCCACCATCCTTTGTGGGTCACAGATACATTCTAATTGCATCTGATTATGGTACTAGATATATATAAACAATTGCATGTAGGCAATGTACCACTGAGGTAGTTATTAGTTTTCTTGAAAGTTATATTTTGAATCATTTTGGTTGTCCATATGCCCTTGTTTGTGATAATGGCCCCGCTTTTCCTTGCTAAAAATTGCTAGTTGGGCCTTTGATTATGATATTTCCCTTAATTTATCATCCAATTACTACCCTCAAGGAAATGGCCTAGCTAAGTCCATCAACAAGAACCTAATCACTATAATCAAGAAGTTGCTCAATAGGAACCCTAAGGATTGGCACACCCAGTTGCATTTTTCCCTTTGGGTAGATTGTACACACCATAAGGCCTCCCTGGGTGATTCCCTGTTCCATCTCGTTTATGGTCTAGAGCCTATATTTCTCATCCACCTCAAGATCCCTACCCTTTAGTTTATCAACACCTTTTATGAAGGGGATTGTTGAGAAGCCCATTTGGTTGAATTGCTCCACCTAGAAGAAGTCTATGACTGAGCCATTTAAATTTTTTCCAAACACTAGGGCATGGTCAAAAGATGGTTTGACCAACAAACCAAGGTTAAGGCCTTTCGAATTGCTGATTTGGTCCTATGTTGGGACAAGGCCCACAAAAAAGAAAGGGGAAATGACAAATTTGACAAGCTCTGGCTTGGCCCCTTTCAAATTTTTGAAATCCTTGGAGATAATGCTTTCCACCTCAAGACATTAACTAGTGAAGATATCTCGTTGCATGTCAATGGGAAACACCTTAAGCATTATTTCCTTGCCTGAGGTCTTCTGAGCTTGTCTTTGTAAATACCTGTATATAGATTAGTTTAGGTTTCCTTGTTTTGTTATTTTGTTGTTTTTTTTGCTTCCATTTTTCCTGTTCTCCTGACCATCTTGTTTCGCTGAGGGCGTTCCTTTGTTTCTAATGAGGTGGTCATGCTTAGTTTGATGAATGGTTCACTTTTTTGCCCACTCTTTGTGTTGCCTAGATAGATATTCACTCCCAACTATTGGTCTCAGATTGCTGCTATGGGGTGGTTTCCTTACTTGAACTCTGACTTGACCTAGAACATGACCCTTGGTTGAATCCTCTCACACTCATATCAAATCATGCGCCAAACACACACTAAACTATTTTAGAAGAACTATATAGTGGTCATTATGATAGCCTAGCAAGTGAAAAATCTTAAGCCTACTCCAATGACCACTGTGATTCCAAACCCATAGTAAGCTTCGATGCTTACGCAGTTGAGAAAAATGAGGAATATTAAAAGGAAGATCTGAAAAGAAAAGGAAAGGAAATAAAAATTAAGCAACTGTGTGGGTGTGTGAACAACTCTATCGGGGCTATGGATGCTCGAATGGTAGTAGAGAAATGTTTGTGGGATCACAACGACAAATCCGTCGGGGCTATGGATGCCTGACTGGTAGCGGGGCAATGTCCAGGTTACTTTTAGAGTTAGATAGTTTATGTAACTTGTTTGGCCTGATTAACAGTCATTTGTCATAGTTTCTAAAGAAAATGAATGAATTCACCATACACACACACTTCTGAGATGTTTTGTGATTTGACTCAATTAAGGATCACATTCTCCTTCAACTCCCTCAGTTCACTTATGGAAACTGGCCCCGATTTGTGAAACTAGAGATTCTAGGTTCTAAATGAGTCTTTATCCTTAGAACACTCAGGAGTGTTTTCCCAATAGAGTCACCATTTGTTGTGCCTATAGCACACATGCCCCATTTGGAATGGGGACCCTCTCTTTCACCTTCGCTAGGTCATTTTTCCTTTGCCTATTTTTGTGTGCCCCCTATTTTGAGTCCTAAGTGGTCAAGGAGTCCTAAAGATACCATCTTGAGTTGACCAAGTTTCACCACCATTGAAATTTTGAAGTCTTCTACCTTTGTGGGGTTCCTTTGGTGGTTTTCCTTAGTTCCTCAAAATTGTCATCCTTGGCCCTTTACGGGTCTGTCCATGTGGGATTCCTTGGGTAAAATTCCATCCTACCTTCATTGTTTCTAATAGCCAAGTCGGTACATCTACCCGTGCTGTGGGATCCGCGTCCTCCGTTCCCTTTTCTTCCATCAACCTATCAGATGACTCTGAGTGTCGTCCGCCTTGTGGGCTCCACTGTTCCTGTTGCTGACTGTTTCAAAATTTGTGCCCACCAACAACGCCTGCCACTGTACTCACATTTATTGTGGTAATTTAATGGAAAAAAGTCTATAAATAGTAAATTCGACAAGTCATTTTCATTGACAGTCTTGTTGAAACTTGTCAGAGCTCCTCCTGCTACCGCCGCCTCCACGCTTGTGTGATCCCTTCATCATTCGAGCATTGCTACCTTCAGTCTCTTCATGAGATCTTGTAGGGTATACAAATAGTTTTTCTACCGCCGTTCATGTTATATTTTTTTCATTGAATTTCACATAGTTATTGAAACCTTAAAGAGGAAAACTACTGAAACTAGCTAGAAAATCCCATTCCACACAAAACCCATGTTTTAAAATTTGGATATCCTTCAAAAATCAGCCCGTTGGGGCCATGCGAAACCTAACACCTCTGTCACCATTCTTGAACAAGGGCTATCAAGACCTTGCGGCTTGCAAGACCCCCTTTGCCATTGCCTTAGCTCTTCAAACAACAAAACTTTGAGCCATGGTCATCATCTTCCGCGGGCCCGCTCATGCAGGTGGATGACCCCTCGTCATCATTGTTGCACTTAATGAAAATCATAAGTCGAATGGGGATCTTCATAACCACGTGGGTCTGCGAGTGTAGGCTTCTACATGCAGATGGCCCCCTTATCTCGTTGTTTCTCAACTGGTGACTAACCTTGGCCTCCCGCCTTGCGAGTCTCGCAACACCATTTTTCTGCCCTCCATTAAGTTGTTAAACCTCATTTTTTGACCATCTCGTGCAGGCTTCTGCTATCACTTTTCTGTCACCTCATTTATCATCCTAAATGGTGAAGCCCCTAGTTCTTCTGCTTTACGGACCCCGTGTTGTCTGTTTTCACTTAGCCCGTCAGTGTAAAATGACTAAGTAATACACTTCTACGGGCCCCTAGCTACGAGCTACCATCTAGTCTTTGCCATCTTCAAATGACCATATCCATGCATCTACCTACTAGTTCCTACCCGCATCGTTTGAAGGACTTAAACATTGATGTTGATCTTGAACTAGCCTTTTGGCCCACAAATCCTACACTTTGGTTTGTTGCCTTGCCATTGCCATTCCTAACGGCTATTCCTCAGCAGCTTCCTACGGCTCCCATCCCACAATCTCCATGAAAACTAAACATGAACAACCGCGGTGTCCCATCCATTCACCTTGTAGACTCTGCACCATCTATGTCCATTTGAGCCTTGAGAATGAAGACAACCAAGTATGTCATTTGTAGATCCTCCATTGTGGGTCATCGCTGTCATGTGTTCGCTGTTCCAAATGGTCATCAATCTTAATCTTCCCACTATGCAGAATCTGAACCCTTTGTCGTCGTCTAACCAACTGTGAAGTAACAACTCATACCAATGACTTTTGCGGGCTCAATGGTGTAGACTGCCACCTACGGGCCATCGTCCCGTCTCTGCCATCTCTAACGACTACCTCATAATAGCCTCCCATGGGTCTTTTCCCACATCATATTGAACAAACTTGAACTTCAAAGATAGAAGGATGCCACCCACCTTGATTGTAGGTCTTGCATTGCGGGATTCCGTCTATAGAATTCTGCCTCCTTGGCACCATTCCTCATGATGGAGCTCATAACGGTTGAGACACCACCTACTCCCACAACCTCTGGACCTGCATGCAAAAATGATTGATCTATTGAAAATTGAGTGTTTATGTAGCTTAATACTTTGTAAAACTATTATACTTGTTGATCTAAATAATTGTATTCTTTGTTACAAATTATTTGTGGGTGATTATCTAATTAATTCATTTTATCATTTGTAGAATGAAGACAAAATTTGTAGAAGAATTAGACAGGATATTAGAAAGATTACACAAGCATATACCATGGAGAAACCCTTTCAGGAAAAAACTCCACCAAGAATCAATGTATTATTTAATCTTTGAAATAGATTACAATAACTCCAATTCTTGCTTGAGAATGCTTCTTTTTCCTTCACCAAATCTTCTTCACAACTTGCAATAAAATCGATAATAACTCTCCTCAACTTGCTTGAGATTGTAAATAGGGAAAAATTCAGATTTAATGTATTGAAAACAACAAATTAACTAAACCCTATCAAGCACCATGAAGCACAAACTAGAATGAAAATGCAAATAAACAAAGGAAATGCAAACCAATTTTCAAACTAGACTTGATTGACCTCCATGGCTCTTCTCCACCTACATGAGAATGCAAGATTTTGAAGGTTGATTGTTGGAGGAATGTTGGTTGCTCAATTCAATAGCATAACATTGACATGGGGATGATAGATGAATGGCAATAGATAGAAATAGATGAAAGACTCAAGAATGATTTTGACAGCATAAGGACACTTGAAGAATCAACCCCCTAATGGCTTATGAGAGAGTTTATTTATAGGAAATGTCTGATTTGGATTGATGGTTGAGATTGAATGTCAATAAGATGTCTAAATCAATGGCCAAAATTGAAAGTTGTAGTATGGACTAGGGTTAGGTCAAAATTAGGGCAATGACAAGAAATGAATGGCTAATATTGAATTATAAGATAATTCAATCAAGGGCTGAAATTAAATGAGATGTCAAGAGATAAGATTTGATTTGGAAGATAAGATTGGCACGGACAAAGAGGTATAGGAAAATTAAATAATAAAAATTATTTAATTTAGGTGACCAATGAATAATTAAATAATTATTATTTAATTATAGAAGAATATGACAAAGTAATTATTTTTTAAATTAAATAATGATTTAATTCAAAATTCAAGAGAGTGGACCAAATTAAATAAATAAAATTTATTTAATTTATGAGAGAAGAGGCCAATGAATAAATAAATAATTAAAATAATTATTTAATTATAGTGGATAGTGGACAAAAATTAAATAAATAAGAATTTATTTAATTTTAGAAAGAAGAGGACTTAATTAGTGACACAATTAAATAAATAAAATTTATTTAATTAATCAAGCAAGAAATGAAAGTAGGAATGAATGAATGAATTAATTAAAATTATTTAATTAATAGAAGACATGACTTTAGAAAATAATTAAATAATTAAAAATTATTTAATTAGCAAAGACAAAAGGGGAAATGATAGAGAATTTAGAAATCACAAGCCTAGGACAATTTTTAGTGTCTACAGAGATAAATAGGCATTAATCAAATTTCTAAACTCCATAAGAGTTACAATTACAATGCTCAATCCCTATCCCTAAAAGGTACGCCTATCTCTTGCAAGTAAAGTTATGTCGTGAAGAACAATGTCAAATATTCATCTTCATCCATTTGGGTGTCCCAAACTGAAGAACAAACTCAACCTTTATTCTATAAATATCTTCAAGGATTCATCCTCAAAGTAGGTACCAAAGAGTGGGCCCACTTAACTTAGCCTTTTGAAATATCTTAGCATGCAAAGGAGTTAATTCCAAGAAGCCAACTTGGGCGCCCAAGTTTGGTCCAAGTCATTTCTTGTTAACTGAAACATTTCTCTCCACCATTCATGCAAGAATGGTCATCCCCTTCTAATTGAAGGTATTCCTTGTCATCTATCATGCATTCCAAGTTAATTGAAGTCAACTAGCATTCAACTAAAACTAATTGAAGATAATTGAACCATAATTGAACTAAACTGAACTGAACTGAACTGAATTGAACTAAACTGAACTGAATTGAACTAAATTGATTATGAACTGAGTTGAACTAAACTAAACTAAATTGAACTGATATGAATTGAACTGTTCTAAACTTCATGCATGCAAACATCAAACCCTAACTCCTAGGATCTTTACATGCATTTAGAAGTTTTATCTCTTACTTTGAATAGTTAAATAAACTAAAGGTGAGTGTCACCTACCATGTGGGCGCCCCATATGTCCCTATTATTTAGGAGGTCATATTGGACGCCCTCACATGCTCCTAACATTTATAATTAATTACAAGTTCCAATTAACATGATTATTTCATCAAATATTAATCTCTTTCTAATCTTAGTGTTGGGGAACACTTTCCAAGGACTTACGAGATACATGAACTAAATAATGTTTAGGATTGCAATTAAATGGCGTCCTATTTCCCGATGATCTAGCATTTCAAAGACCTCAAAGAAAATAAAAACCTGCATGTCTAAATGACCTAACACCTTGGTGGGCCCCATTATGATGCAAAATGTTGATGCAAGCCTGCTCATGCAGGCCACCATGCCCTCTTCACTCTCTGAATGGCTGCAGCCCAAGGAAACCTATATCCCTGGGCCCACATTATTATATCTTCCCTGAACGAAAGGAAAATGATGATCTAGGATGAATTTTATGATCCTTAAAAGATGAACTACTTGATCTAACATCAGTTTTGCAAGATTTTTCTAACATTCCCCTTATTTTACACATGAATATGCTTACTGCACCTTTACTCACAGGATTTATGGCATCAGTCGTAAGACCATCAGGGGTGTCCATAGAGAAGGAAAAGGGGAAGAATAGCACCAAAGTGCCAAGGGGGAAGGAAGACAAGGATAAGATGAAGTAAAAATTCGAAGGAGTGGTCACCTCCAAGGTTAACACTGAGTGGGACACTATTACAAACACCAACCTGGGATAAATTAATTTAGACAAATTCAAACAGAGGGTCATAATCAACCCTACTGCAAAAAATGAAAAGAAGATTAGGAAGAGTGGCTTGGCTAAGGCAACTGATTTCTTGCCCACTCTTGTGGCCCCTGAATTGGTGATGGCTTGTAGAGAATCTTATCAAGAAAATACTAGAAGGATTGTTGACCATGATGGAAAAGTGTTGGCTGGCCTATCTACCAAGTCCATAGGAAGAATGTTCCATATCCCCACCTTTGATCTTATGGATGAAATAACCAAGGAGTATGCAAAAGGAATTTGGAAGGTTGACCCCTTAAGATGCAAGAAGCTAATTAATCAATACTGGATAAAAGAGAAGAGGGGAAACACCAACAAAGTGCCCCAAGAACTATTCAGGTGTGATTTCTATGAGGATTACCATGACTTGGTGACTCTGTTAAGTAGGGTCATGGGCATCCTAACTGCAACCTACTTCCAAGATTGCATGTTCTACTTTATATAAGAAATCATCCTGAGAGAGACCAAGTTCAACTGGGAAAGGATGATCAGTAAAACCTTGCATGAGAAGTTTGTAGCAGTCAAGAAGACTTCTCAATTTTACATGACTTCGTATTTGGTCTACCTTCTAGCTAACCGCATTCCATACAAAGGTCTATTTGTGGCACAGAGCCCAACTTCGGGAAGGGAGCTAAATTTATATGATAGGCATACCCAACTCCAATACCAGAACTTTAAGAAGGACTATTTCCAGGTAAATGATGCCTTCATTGGGAACATTATTGAACTCCTCGAAGGGGATTTTGAGAGGAGAGTTACTCATAGTTCCCAAGAATTTATTCATAGTGAAAAATATAGACCAGGCATTCCTTACCCTCTCACCTTTGACCAAGGTATGCATTCTCTTCCTACATCCCAATGTGCGGAGTATTCTGAGAAGGAGATCATACAATATAACTTGGAGCTCCACACTCCTTGACTAAGAATGGATTTGTATGGAAAACTAAAGAAGATGGTCAGGAAAGAATATGCCCACTTACACAATGTGGAAGATTTCTGGGCTAATTGTTGGGATGACAAGGAGGTACACATGAGACACTTTATGCATATGACTACCTACTTCATCAAGACAATCAAATTGTGGAGGATGAGAACAATTTTATTGATCCAAGGTTCGATGTTGTAGCCAACCTCCCATTGCCCTTAATTGATTGGGATGAAGAAGAGGTCAATGACCTTGATACCCTCACAAAGCCAATAGAGCATAGGAAAAAGTAGTGGATTGATATGCAGATTGCATAGTTGAAGCTGCAAGGAGCTACATTGACATATGGCAAGCTTGAAGATGAGCTCGAGAGTAAAACCAAAAGTGGGACTACTGCTGCCCCAAATAAAGAAGCTCCAAAGTCTTCTCCAGCCACTAGGTCAAAGAAAAGAAAAGAGGTAGAAAAATTCCAACCAAAACATAAAGTATATTCAAGAAAGGCTTCATAGGGCGAGCCTTCAAAGAAAGTAAATAAATTGGGTAGATTCTCTAAGATGCCCACTATCCAAGAGGATCCATTACATGAAGGATAGGAGGAAGAGGCAGAGCAACCAAAATCTCCACTTGTTGCCTCTTCTCTTGTTGCCACCACCACTACTACTACTATCACTCCTCCTTTGACATCTCAAGCATCACTTGCTTCCTCCCCACCCACGGTGGACATCTAGATTCACCTTGCCTCCACCTCATCGACTACACCTAATATGGTGAGAGAATCCTCATTTTCCACAACCTCCCCACTCTCATCCTCCTAAATGTCTCCATCAACTGCAATTCCTTTAGCCTCTAGAATGACAATGCCCACCCTTAGTCTTCTAGAAGCTTTTTCTCGACACATGCAGAATCTACCTATGGAGCTCTCTGGAGTGTTGATGAACCCTACAGTTTATGCTGCTTGAGCTCAAGCTATGGCCGGTCTTCCTATCCCTTCTCTCATAGAACCACCCAAAATGGAGATGACCATGTGGATCTCAAAAGAGCTAGAAAGACAACAAAGGGAGGTAACCAAGGAAATGGACAGAGAATTTGAGGATGACTACCATGATTATCCAGAGCATCAACACTTGTTCATCGGTGTGGTGGTGCATGAAGAAGAAGGATCATACTCCTCTGAGGAAGATGTTGAAGACCCCAACACCAAATACATAGTGGAGACTTCCGATCAAGAACTCGATGAAGAGTTGGCCCAACAACTCAAGGAAGTTGGAGAGGAAGTTGAAAGACAGTCTTTTGAGGAAAAGAAAGAGAAAAATGAAGATATGGAGGTATCTATAGAGCCTCCGACCAAAGAACAAGAAAAAATCCACGACCATGATGAAGAAATGCCTCTTGCAAGAGAATAAGAGAAGAAAAATGATGAAGCTAAAGAATAAGATAAGCCTAAAGAAGAGGCTAAAACAAGAAGAAGCCCAGAGGTAGAGAACCACATAGAGCTTTGGCAAGAAGAGGAAGAAAAGGCATTTGAAGGGGAAGATAGCCCCAAAGAAAATATAGCTACTACTGAGTCACAAGAAGAAAAGGCTATATTCATCTGTGACTTAGATGAAGAAGAAGAGGAGAAAATAGAATAGGATGACTTGGGTCATGAAGAAAGGGAAATCCAACATGCTTTACAAGAAGAAGGTGATCATGAATCATGGAAGGGGGGATCTCAAATGCCTGAATGGCTAGAAAAACAACTGCAAAAGAAGACCCCCATCTCCATGGACCACAAAGAAAGGGTAGAAGCCATCCTAGCATGACCTTAAATAGGATCAAAGAAAGAGAAAAATACAAGGGACCGATCCCATATCACGATGGATGCATCGAGATCAAGGACAATTCAAATTGCTACTCCTGTAATGGATAAAGGAGAGGGAGTTATCTACACTATCTCCACCATTGACCTGGGTATAGCTACAAGGGAGTAGAAGATCGATCATCTCCAAGGATCCATCAACACCATCATGGGCCAGATGAAGAAGGGCCAATCCTCCAAGGAGGAATTGAAGGCACAAGTGGTAGATCTCACTGCCTATATTCAACAATGGTTTTCTACTGAGGAACTACCTACAATATCGTCAGCCACTCCTCTACTGCTTTCAAAGGATCACATGAACAAATTGGAAAGGAGAAAGAACTAGACTAAGGCCATTGAATATTGGTTCTGGTGAGTAATCTACAATGGAGATATGGGTATTGGTCATGTTGTCCAGAAAACAAAAAAGTTTCAAGAAGTGCAAAAGTAGCTAGAAGGCATAGAGAAATTTTGTACTGTCTTCCTAGAACTAAAGAGGATTATGTATCCTAAACTTGAGGTTATCCTCAGGATGTGCAAGAGAACTTGGGAAAAGGAGCTGGCACTAACAAAGGATAACCTTTGGCTCATTGAGACATGGAAATTAGGCCTAGATCATAAAAGAGAAGTCTTGGAGCGATTGCTCCATGAAGTGGAGCTCGACCTGGATTGGGTCAGAAAACATCGTACATCCTGTGAAGAATATTTAAATCTCATGACAGACTACAACATGCCTATCTTCGAGCTAGAACCTAAGAAGAAAATGCCATATTTCCATAGGAAGATGGAGAATGGGGCTACAGATTCATTGGCACCAGATTTTATGCATTTTGTCGCTAGATCCTTCACTCAATCAAAGCAAGTAATCAAGAATACACCAAAGTGTAACAAGGATTAGGAGCTAATTACTAGCAGATCCCACAAGTTGAAGTTCCAGGTGCTCCAATCTGACATAATGGAATGGAATAAACTTCAGGCATTGATCAGTCAATTTTTGGGATACGCCACTATGAAGAAGAATGAAGGAAATCTAGTTATTGATGATGAGTTCCTCATTATGGAGCTGCAACAAAAGGAAATCAGCTAGAAGAAAAAGTGTGACAATACCAAGCACGAGAGGAGAAAATAGGCTAGAAGACAAGAAATGTATTTTAAATTGTAAAATATTGAGGGGTAGGTGAAACCCTAATTTGTAGTGAATCTTGGTCACACAATGAGATTAAATCTTGGCCATTCATTTTGCTTTATGAAAACTATAAATAGGGGGTCTCCTCTCATTTTCAAAAGAGAGTTGAGTTGTTGTAAAGGCATGCTACTCAAATTCTAATAGAAATTCATTGATTTTGGTGGATTCTTGAGTTTCCTTCATGTTTCATGATTCTTCTCCTCATAGTTAGTGGATTTGAGTAGATTTACTTTATTGTTCTATGTATTTTACATGCTTTAGTAGATTAGTTAGTGTTGTTCATTGACATTGAAGAATTTTGTTGAGTTGATACCCTTCCTTGTTCATGATTTTTTTTGTTTATTGATGATAAATAGCAGTGTAAAGCAAGTTTGAACATACATTGATTGTTGCACTTAAAATTCATCTTTTATTCATGTTTCATGGTGAATGAATGGTTAAAAATCTGTAGACCTTAGAAGATAGCACTAGTTTCATGAGACTATTTGTTTACTTGGTTAAGTGGAACTTAGTTTCAAGAAGGCTATCCACTGTAGTATCCTCCATTATCACTGTTCATTAATAGTTTTAGGTTTAGGAACTTCCTCCTTTCCCTTCCCTTTTGACCTTTATTTAAAATAGTAATTTAGGAAAAGTTTAGGTATCATTGTAAAGCTAAATATAATAATGAAAGTGGAGTTTTAGACTATTTTTTTGAACTTACAACAATTGCAAATCAACTTTAACACCTTAATAACTCCATTCAAAGAATGAATCTCCCTCCAACTTAACATATGTAAGGCTGCCCTATGATTACCATCAAATCACATAAATCAACTAAGACATTCCAAGCAAGTCATGACTTGACACCCAAGAGAACTTGGGGTAGTTTTCTGCAACTTTTTTGTAGGAGATCGCCTTTCAAGAGAGGTGATGCACTTATGCATTACCTATGTTGAGAAGTGCAAAAACATCCATCAACATAACCCTTAACCATTTTCCCCCTCTTTGCATGTGTGTTTGCAGGTCTTGTAGGAAGATTTTTCAAAGAGATAGGTTTTGAAAAGTGGTCAACAAGTCATCAAAGCTATTCAAGTAATCAAAGACCTAATTCAAGCTTGGACACATCATTCAACCCATTTTCTGTAGTTTTCGTTCCATCAACCCGACAAGAAGACAAGTGAAGATTTGGACCCATAGAGTTGACTTCTAAATTTGCATATTTCTATAGGTTCCAGATTGATTCGCCATAAGTGGAAAATGAGTCCCACTGGTAGGCTAGAAAAAGTGATTTATGAGGATTTTAGCTCTCGGCATCCTGAAACCTGTTTCAATAGAATTTACCAAAACCTGGACTGATTCGCCATATGTGGCGAATGAGTCCTAGTGGTCATTAACATTGATTTTTAAAACATTCCAAAACCTTCTAGCATTAATATTCTATCTCCAGGTGAAATCCATTCAATTTCATTAAGTTCTATTTTTATGTGTGCATGTTTGTAGTCCATTTCTGCATATCATACTATGTTTTCAAACACTTCATATTCCTTATTTTTTGCATAAATAATCAATATATTAATTTAGTCCATTCCACTTAGATCATTGCATTTAGGCATACTTTCATTGTACTTGCATTAGTTTGAGTGAACCACTTAGATTTTGTGTGGGATCTATGTCTTTTCCTTTAGGTGAAAAAACCCTAATTGAGCAAGAGAGTCATAGCATCCTAAACCACAAAAATCTTTGGTTCATGAATGTATGATATCATTTAGGACATTTTTTAGTGTCTACATTTTTCCCCTCTTTGAAAAGAAGTAGATGTTGCTTTGGTTCAAAGATTTATGCTCTTCAAATTAAAACTGCTATTAAATAAAAAAAAAAAAAATCTAATTTTTTAGATGCCCTAGTGGAGGGATAAAGCTGATTCGCTACCTCCTTGAGAAATCAGGAATTTTTTTTGAATTTTGGATTGATTTCTTGATAAAGGTGAAAAGTTTCCCCAGGGGTCTAGAAAGGCTTTGGGATGCAAGAATTATGCCAAAAACACAAAAAATGATGCAAAATAATGTTTTGATTGGAAAAATTGGTGAAATTGATGATAAACCCTGGCTTGAAGATTAAATTCGAGAAAAATACCCTAATTTTCTAGCATAAATAAGCCAAGAAGGGTAACTTTCAATTCAATTGTGCATTCACACCTTAGAGAATTCTTGTTGTTTTGAGCTCTGATCCTCTGGTGAAATGGCATGATGAGAGCTCCCACAACACATTTTGGAATGAGTTCGAGAGTATCAATGGATTCTAGGCTCAAAACCACCAGTATGTAACTCAAAACTTGATTTGAAATTTGACATTTTGATGCATTTATTGCACTTTAGAATTTAAACTTTGGCAGTTGATGAGTCCAATTTATGACTCAATTTTGATAGAAGTTTATTGTCTATTTTCTATAGTTGTCATAGACTTTGATACTTGGATGTTGACATTTTTATAATATTTCCTCAAAACCATAGGCATTGGGCCTAAGCTTATTTTTGTGATCTTTAATGGCATTGACATGCTATGTGAACTATCTATGTTGATTTTACATGAGGATTAATGAATGCTACTTTAAGATAGTTATGGATATGCAATTTTTTTGCATACTAATATTGTTATGTAGATATAATTAGTAGCCTACAAAATTGAAGAAGATTTTGCCAACTGGTCATTCACCATAAAGGTCAACAAGGTGATCACTCGAAGGTCAATGGAGGGAATACTCTCGACGGTGGGAGATTCCTCATTCAAATCAAAATTGTAACCTCCTTGTAAATGGTCTTAATTTTCTGTTGAGTGAATATAGGCGTTATTGTTATGCTAAATCTATGTTAAGGCAAACATGCATGACCAGATTCTGCGCATGCATAACCGCCTCTCCACTTTCTATGCTTTCCCTAAAGTGGCATCCTCCTAATCTATTGGAGTTGACCTCCTTGCTAGGTGATTAGTTAGTAGCTTTTATTCCTATAAATAAGACTCAGATGCTCCTTCAAAAGAGGTTGTTTAATCTGATGATGTACTCACATTCTTAGTTTTTTTGTAATACAGTTATGTTGCTCTATTGGAATTGTGTTTCCCAATGAATAAAATGAAGTTATAAGTTCGTGCATCTGAGTTTAAATTTGTCTTAAGGAATACTCATCCAAGGGGGCCCACTTGGTGAGCATTCCATCCTTTAGCTTAGTTGTTACTTTTTTGTTTAGTAATTAGCTAAGAATCTGGCACTGACTGTTCCTGCAGCCAAAGCGAACATAGTAGTTTCTTGTTTGTTCACTCAAATTCTTATTTTTATCAATGCATTTCAGCTTACTATAGTTGTTGGTTGATTCTCAACACTTATGTTATTTATTTTAAGGAAATTTACTTTTAGTATTGTGTCTTTCTTAGCTGTGGGATGAATGTGGCTACTTTGGATCCTTAGTGCACATATTGTTCTGACCCATTTCAAGTTCACGTCCCTGGGTTGACAAGTTAAATGCACCTTCATGATGATTGAGATGGCTATTCAGGCTTAGATGTCCAATCTCTGAATCACAACTATAAGGGATTAGTTATTAGATCATTGTAGGAGGCCAACATTTTTGGCGTCATTGCCGGGGATGGTGTCAAACTAGGGAGATCTTTCGATTCATTGATAGTTTTTCTTGATGTATTATTTTTGAAGTTTTTTCTTAGTATACCCCTCATTTAGGAAAGTAATCATCCACCATTCTTTTTCCAATTCTTTGTGTGAGCTGGCTGATAGTGAGTTGATATGGTATGCATAGAGGAAGGAGGATAGATGCTCATGGGAGATTCCTTCCTAATAATTATGATCCATTCCAGTTAGTTGAGTATCAGAACCTACCAAGAGAAGAAGAAGAAGAAGATCCACACCCCTTTGCTGGTACATTTCTTGATTTGACCAGCTTTGAAGTTTCCTTTGAAGACCAAAATCTGATTGAGAACCCCTTTGCTTTGGAACTACATTAGGCAGGCATGGGTGATGCAAATAGAAATAGACCTAATCAACCAAATTTTCCTTTCCCCATTGCTCATCAGAATGAAGTTGACAACCTTAAAAATATCCATACTTCAGTCCTTCCTAAGTTCTATGGACTTGCCACAAAAATTCCTGATACTTTCTTGTTCGAGTTTGATATACTCTATAGGAGTTATGACTATACCACTAATGCCCATAGGCTTAAGCTATTTCCTACCACCTTGAAAGAAGCTGCATTAAGATGGTTAATGAGCCTAGGCAGAAATACTATGGAGACTTGGGAGGAAATGAAGACAAAGTTCCTTGAGAAATACAAGGAGTATTGCAGGGGTGGTGACATGAGAGGGGATGACATTTTTAGGATGCAACAAAAGGAAGATGAGAGCCTGGAAGATTACATTGCAAGGTTTTTATTTTGTCTGTAGAAATATCCACACCATACACTTAATGAAGAATCACAAAAGCTGACTTTCCTAAGAGGAATTAATGATAGTTGTACTGATGCCTTGGACCTGATGGGAGGAAGAGATATCTCCCAAGTTCCTTGGGAGGCTATCAAGAAAATATGCCAGAACTACTCTAGGGCAGCTTCAAAGAAAGGGAGAGCTTACCAATATTCTATGGGTAAGTCATCTACCAGTGGAGTTTCAAGAATGGAGATTACTCACTTGCTGGAAAAATTCAAGCAAGACATTATAAACAATCTGGCTACTCAACTAGATGCACTTCAGGCCAAAAAGAAACAAGAGGAGGTAGAGACAATGTTGGCAGAATATTCCCCTCATTGCAGAAAAAGGAAGAAGGACCAAAAAGGCAAGATGGTAGCTAATATTGAAAGTAAGAAAATTCCACCTAAGTTCAA
The DNA here is from genome assembly GCA_007258455.2 of Sequoia sempervirens. Lineage (NCBI taxonomy): Eukaryota > Viridiplantae > Streptophyta > Pinopsida > Cupressales > Cupressaceae > Sequoia > Sequoia sempervirens. The sequence continues at coordinate 182,142,502 of VDFB02000007.1, forward strand.
GCCAATCTAGGTTGAAGAAGATCAAGTCTACTATGTTGCACAAAGGAGGCCATGAGCTCCAAGACAAGGCATGCCACCAGATCCACTCTCTTTTGTTGGGCCATATTTTAATTCTTATTCATCTGGTAACCAATGACAACCCCCATATCCATCCAATTATGTAGGATATCCACCACATCCTTGGAGTAACCCTCCAAATACCTGGCCTAGTCACCAAAAATCTCCACCCCAGTGGCAACAACCTTAGGGGAATTGGCAGCCACCTCCAAGAAATTGGTAGCAAACAAATCAATGGAAGGGAGGACAACAATGACCAAACAAATAGCTACATGCAACCACCTTCTCAGCCCCAACAACCTACTACAATTCCTCCTCTTACTAGCTCAAGTTCAAATGCACCTAAACCTACTTAGCTACTAGCTTAGCCCACACCCAACCCAAATAACAAACCATAATAGCAGCCAATATACTCTACTGATCCAAATCAATTCCCTACATATGTTGTGAGTGTAAGTGACATCCATGTGCATTCATGAACTAATTTTTCAGCTCCTTCCACACCCATTATCATTGAGCTTCCTATGGAAGAAGAGGAGCCTCTGAATACCCCCATTCAACCAAGTGTACCTAAGAATCCTGAACCAGCCCCAGTCAAGTAGACTGAATAAGAACCACCATTTCCCCAGAGCTTGGAAACTTTGAAACAAAAGGAAGAGAAGGAGGAACCAACCTTTGACATTTTAGATCATTTGAAGCATATATGTGTCTAGATACCTCTATTTCAGGCCATAAAATATATTCCAATCTATGGCAAGACAATCAAGGAAGCATGCCTTAAGAAGCAAGGCAAGAAGAGGAAAGACTCCACTACGGTTCATGTGGTGGGACAACTAGTTGACATCATGCTTGGGAAAGTGATTGTTCCCAAATATAATGATCCAAAGAGCCTTGTGTAGGAGTTTTCATAAATGGGGTCCAAATAAGAAATGCTCTGATTGATTTGGGAGCAGCAATAAATGTAATGACCAAGGATATCCTACAAAAACTAAATGTTGCAAGCATGAGACCTACTCCTACTATCTTATAGCTTGCTGATAGTTCTACTGTTAAATATGATGGGATAGTAGAGGACCCTGTGGTAGCTCTAGACTCATGGGAATACCCAACAAATTTCATGATTCTTTCTCCTAAAGCCACACTAGGTGGGTACCCCATTATCCTTGGAAGGCCATGGTTAGCAACAACAAATGCCTATATTGGATGTAGGATAGGAGACATGACCATTTTTGATGGAAAGAACACCAAAAAACTTGTTCTATACCCTCCATCTCAGCCATCCCATGACATGGATAATCCTATATGGCCACATGTTGGTGAAGAGCCCAAGGAAGTTAATTCCGTGGCACAACTTATGATGTTACGCAGAAGCTCTTTCATGCAACTTCAAGAGGAAGATGAAGTATTGTCTAACATAATTTAGAATCATTATGAAATAGAGGATTCATCATCCTCTCATTCTGCTGATCTAGTAAAGACACTTATGCCTGCTCTTCCTACAACAAAACATCCTACAACAATAGGTATGTCTCATACATTGATACCACATGAACTCAAAGTACCAAGCATTAGTGAAGTAGCTATGATAGAGATAACTACACAAGTGCAAGTGTCAAAAGGAAAATATCTAAATATTAACAACAAATTGAGTGAAGAACAATAGTTGTCATTGACAAACTTACTGAGAACCTACCAGCATGCATTTGCATAGGACTATCATGATATGGATGTCTTGGACCCTAATATTTTCACTTATAGGATTTACATTAGAGATGATTGTACCCCAGTGAGATAGCCACAAAGAAGAATTAACCTTGCATGAAGAGAAATTGTAAAAGGAGAACAACAAAAATTGTTAGATGCAGGATTTATCTACCCCATTTTAGATAGCTAGTGGGTGTCTCCATTGGTGATTGTACCAAAAAAGGGAGGGAAGTGGTGAGTTTTTGTTGATTATAAGGAACTCAATGCTGCCACCAAAAAAGACTATTTTCCCTTACCTTTCATAGATCAAGTTTTGGACTCACTTGCAGGAAAGCAATACTTTTCTTTTCTAGATGGATTCAGTGGGTATAACTAGATCCAAATTGCACCTGAGGACCAAGAGAATACCACCTTTACCTATCCATGGGGGATCTATTCCTACTCAATACTCCTATTTTTCTTATGCAATGCACCTGCAACTTTTCAAAGGGCAATCATTAGCATATTTTTAGACATCTCTCATGATTGGATGGAAATTTATATGGATGACTTTACCACCTATGGTTCTAATTTCAATGCAGCATTGGAGAATCTTAGGAGAGTCTTAAAGAGATGTGAAGAACACAATCTATCTCTAAACAGTGAAAAGTGCTTCATGATGATGCAGGAAGGTGTAGTCCTTGGACACTACATCTCTCACAAGGGAATTCAAGTAGATCCTGCAAAGATTGAGGTGATCACTAATTTGCCTATACCTGCAAAACAAAAAGATGTTAGGAGTTTCTTGGGCCATGCAGGATACTACAAGCGTTTCATCAAGGATTTTAGCAAAATAGCAACACCATTGTATGCTCTTCTCACTAAGGATGCTGAATTCCAGTGGACAAAAGACTGTGACAAGGAATTTTTTGATTTGAAGGTAGCCTTGACTCATGCTTCTGTACTCAAAGGTCCTAATTTGGAGCTTCCTTTCCACATCCATACAGATGCATTAGACTATGCCATAGGAGCAGTCCTAGGATAGAAAGAAGGAGCTATTGAAAATGCTATTTATTTTGTTAGCAAAAAGTTGCAAGGAGCTGAATTCAACTATACAGTGACATAAAAAGAAACGTTGGTAGTGATCTATGCCCTCATCAAATTTAGTTACTACATAACATGCTATCAAATATTTGTGCACATCGATCATGTAACCATTAGATATCTCATGAATAAACTTCTGATATCAGGTAGGTTAGCAAGATGGTTATTGATAATGTAGGAGTTTAACATAACTATTGTAGATAAGCCAGGGAAGGCCAATATTGTTGCAGACTTTCTTTCAAGGCTGACTAAGTCAGAAGACAATCAGGTCATAGATGAATCTTTCCTTGATAAGCACTTATTTTCCATTAGTGTGCAAACACCCTAATATGTTGATAGCTAACTATCTGGTCACAGGGAGAGTTCCTCCCCACTTCTCTCCAAAAGAGAGAAGGATGCTCATTGAAAAGTCATTTCCTTGTTCATGGATTATAGGATGTTTGTTTTACACTGGGCTAGACCATGTCATGAGGAGATGTGTGAGGGAAGATGAGACATATGATATTTTGCATGCATGCCACAATGAACCATGTGGAGGAAATTTATCAGCCAAGAGGACAATGATGAAGGTTCTGAATATAGGATATTACTGGCCAACACTCCACAAGGATGCAGGGAGATATACAAGAAAGTGTGATAGATGCCAAAGGATGGGTAGGCCAACCAAATCTGATGAGATGCCCATTTACCCTCAGGTAGTAATCACTCTATTTGAAAAGTGGGGATTAGATTTTGTAGGAACCATTGATCCTCCATCCAATGGTAAATCCTATATCTTAGTATGAACTGATTATGTAACCAAATGGGTAGAAGTTAAGGCCATGAAGCATGCAAGAGATAATAAGGTTGTTGAATTTCTTTATGAGGATATTTTCACATGACATGGAGTTCCAAGAGAGATAGTGACCGATCAAGGGAATCAATTCACCTCAACCCTTATTGCAACATTAGTCAATGAGTACAACATAAGGAATAAGAAGTCCACTCCTTATCACCCTCAGGCCAATGGACAAGTTGAGGTGACTAATAGGGAAATTGAAGCAACCAAAATAGTGGATTTTCATAAGAAGGATTAAGCAAAAAGGTTGCCAGAAGTTTTCTGGGCCTATAGGACAACTTGGAAAACAACAACAATCTTCACTCATTTTGAGTTGCTATATGGAAAGACAACTATGATGCCCATTGAATTTGAGCATAGGACTCTTAGAACTGCAATAGACTTGGGGATGGATATCTTTGAAGCACAAAAAAACAAAATCATGCAAATCAATGCATTGGATGAAATGAGGAAGGTAGCCTTACATCATATAGAGGTAGTGCAGAATCAAAGAATAAAGTGGCACGCCAAGTTCATCTAGGACAAGAAATTCTAGCTAGGATATTGGGCCTTGCTCTACAACTCAAAGTATCAAGATAATACAAGAAAATTATAGACAAGGTGGCTAGGACCGTATGAGGTTGTTGAAGTCTTCCCCAATGGTGTTGTTCAACTCACCAACATTGACCCTATCAGATTTAGGCTGCTTGTCAATGGTCATCACCTCAGATTTTATCACAAGCCAAATTCCAAGGAGGAATTCCTATAGCAATTCACTTAGCATGCAACACCCAAACTTCCTACAGCTAAAGGAAGCAGACCTAGTGTCCCTCCTTCTGGCTAACTAAGGTATGTAACTTGTCATAATAAAGACTTCCATTTTTGTGGGGGTCCACTTCTTCACCTATCCACCCATCCATTTCCACCTTTCTCTCTCTTTCATCATGCCTCCATAATCTCACTTCATTCCATCATCACTTCACTCCATTCCACTCCACTTTCATTAATTGCTCAGCTGACCTCTTAAAAGTTGATCGGTACTTTCTCCATAATCTTTGTAACAGATCTTCCAAGAATCTAGGTATGTGCACATCAAGTTGTTATCTCTTAATTGTCTTTTAGTATATTCATTTAATTGTTGTAAATTAATATAGACGTTCTCCATAGCATGTTATTATTCCCTGCCTTGTCAAATTGTCATAACTATTGCACATGTGAGGACACATGCTCAAATTTAGGTTGGGGGGGAAGTGTGAATACTATGTCCACGTGTCTGTCCATATTGGTTCACGTCAGCAAAGTTTAAATTGAGTTGATTTGAATTCTAAGTGAAATGATAGCTCACATGTGTGAGGTGATATCAACCGCTGCCATTTTTCTTGATCATATACTTCATTTATTACTCCTTTATTGACTTTATTGCTCCTGTCATAATCCTAAGCCAAAAAAAATGGTAAAATTTAGATGACACTAGTGTTGGAATTTCATAGTGTTGCAGGAAGGAGAAGTGTAGCTTTCAGACAAAGATTGTAGAAATAGAAACCTTGCAGAGTGATTGTTTATTTGTAGACAATTGGACAATGGGAGGTGGGTTAATTAGAAATGAACCCATGGTTCATGACTCATTACTACATGATGCACCTAGCCTGACCGAGTTCAGAAATTGTAGGTGGTTAGATTATTTCCTGAAGCTAAATGGTTTTAATGAAGATGTTGCATTGGAATTTTCCTAGACACTGTCTGAAGGAAAGGCAACGGTAAAAGGGTTAGATGTAATGGATATTGAAGAAATAATTGCAAAAGTTACAGGGTTGCCTACCGATGGTGAAAATTACCCTGCTTCTAGAGATGCCAGGTTAGCTAAGGCTGAATTCATAGAACTTGGTGACCCTTTATTGAGTGTGGAAAAACAAGGTGCAAAAAGAACCTCTCTGCCTAAGCCGTGGAAGCAAGTATTTGTTCATGTTGTGAAGTACATTATCTATGAAGGTTGTCAATCGAACCTACATTCTATGCACTTCAAACTTCTGAATCATATGAGGCACAAGAGAAGAATGAATGTGCCAAATGTGCTATACCACCTCTCTCAATCATGGTGGATGAGACCCAAAAAGGTAGGGATAATTCCATTTCCCACCATTGTCTGATCAAATTATTAGTTGAAAAGTCTCTGCATGATGTGTTTGACATGACTTGGGAAGAATTCTTAAATTTTGATCAAATTAGACCTGAACATTTGTGACCTAGGGTTTTGCCTCAACCTTGTAGGGCTAGAAGAAGATTGAGCATGATTGAAGCCACTCCTAGTGCCTCAACTTTTAGTGTAGGCCCTAGTGTAAACCCTCCTACAGCTGAACAAACCATAGAAATTAGCTCTTTTGAGGTAGATCATTTAGACAAAGAAATTTTCTCTTCATATTTTGATGATGATGTTCCTCTTGGAATACTGATTCAAACTAGGGCACAAAAGAAAGAGATAGAAATAAGGAGGGTAAAGCTAAAAAGAAAATTGCAGGAAAGAAAGTGCCAAGCTTTAAAAAATGAAAGGCTGACATTGTTCTTCCTACAACCAAAGAAGAACATGAGAGCCCTCCTAGAAAATCAAGACCAGCTGGGCCAGCCTTTGGTGTGTCTCTGCAGGAAAGCCCTAGGACTAGAGAAACATCACAAGAGGACACATAGGCCCCAATGGGGCAAGTGAATGTTGAGGAAAGGGAAATATTTGAGGAAGCAACAAATGTAACATTGGAAGACCTTGCTACCATTGTTGAACAAGTTGAGAGCCAAGAGTTTGAGGAGAATCATGAACTCCTATAGCAAGAGTAGAAGCAAGAGCAAGAACAAGAGGCCCTACAACCAAAGCTGGGAGAACAATCGACACCCCTGCAGTCGAAATTGGTTGAACAAACACGATCCCTGCAACAGGAGCCACATGAAGAGCAAGCAGCAGTGCTAAGAAAAATTAAGGTAGGAATACATAGGCCCCCTGATTTTTCAATGCACATGGTGGCTATGAATTTATGGAAAGAGATACAGAGGAGGTAATAAGAATGGAAAGAGGAGAAACACAATTTGAAGAAAGAAATTCAAAAGAGAGATGAAGAAATTGAAGAAAAAAATGCAAAAAATGCTCCTTTAAAGGAGAAAGTAGATAATATGGAAGCTCTAGTACCTCAGATAGTAGAGTGTAGGACTCCTCCAAGAGTCTATGCCCTGTATTTGAAGGAGAAGCATCTTTATTTTAAGCTCGCAAGGATTATTTCAAGTTTGAATCCTTCCATTGAGACTCCTCTTGAATTTTTCAATGCTTATTAGATTGCTCCTCCTGAAATGAAGAATTTGTTGTGTGAATTCTATTTGCATAATTATGCTGTGACCCAAGACCATGATTGGAATCCATTGTTGTATGTTGGGGATGTCCAATTAAGGTCATTCATGTCTTGGATACAAAATTAGATTAGTTGGGGACAACAATTTAGGACATATAGGCAAATAGAATTCAACACTCCCCTGTCTACCAGGGCTGAATCTAGAAATCCAGGGGACATTTTCATGGATTGGCACAAAATTCTTTATAGACCAAGCTATGGTAGTAGGATCCTACTTGAGAGAGAAGCAATTTATAAAGAATATGAGGAGGTAGCAAAAACCAAAGGGGAGTCTATGATGGGATACCTGTCACAAAGGTGGAATAACCTAACTAATGAGTTAAAACAAGTTGAGCCTCACTCAATGCAGACCTATGCTACAACACTTAAGATAGTTGATAGATATATATAGATTGGAAGGGAAAAGGGACAATTTTGGCTTCTCCTAACTTTTCAGCCACCTATCCTATTATGGCCTATATCAAATTTCAGACATTACGAGTATGATATAGCTATAGAGAAACATAGATGGAGTAGATTGGATAGACAACAAGGGTTCTATTGGAATCCTAATTCACGTACAACAAGAACTAATGTAGGGAAACTAATAGTTGCAAATTTTAGGTCATTAACTAAGAAAAAGAACAACCCTTTCTCTACTAGAGGATCAACAAAGCCTTAGGTGGGGGGGGAGTTATGAGTCTAGTTTATGAGTCAATTTTGATAGAAGTTTATTTTCTATTTTCTATTGTTGTCATAGACTTTGATACTTGGATGCTAACCTTTTTATGATATTTCCTCAAAACCATAGACATTAGGCCTAAGCTTATTTTTGTGATCTTTATTGACATTGACATGCTATATGATATATGTTGATTTTACATGTGGATTAATGAATGCTACTTTAAGATAGTTATGGATATGCAATTGTTGTGCATACTAATATTGTTATGTAGATATAATTAGCAGCCTACAAAATTGAAGAAGATTTTTCCAGCTTGTCATTCGCCATAACAGTCAACAAGGTGATCACTTGAAGGTCAATGGAGGGAAGAATCTCAAGGGCTAGAGATTCCTCATTCGAATTGAAATTGTAACCGCCTTGTAAATGGTCTTAATTGTTTGTTGAATGAATATAGGCATTATTGTTGTGCTAAATCTATGTTAAGGAAAACATGCATGACCAAATTCTGTGCATGCGTAACCGCCTCTCCACTTTCTATGATTTCCCTAAAGTGGTGTCCTCCTAATCTTTTGGATTAGTAGCTTTTCTTCCTATAAATAAGAATCAGATGCTCCTTCAAAAGAGGTTGCTTAATCTGATGATGTACTCACATTCTTAGTTTTTTTGTAATATAGTTATCCTGCTCTATTGTACTTGTGTTTTCCAATGAATAAAATGAAGTGATAAGTTCGTGCATTTGAGTTTACATTTTTCTTAAGGAATACTCATCCAAGGGGGCCCACTTGGTGATAATTCCATCCTTTAGCTTAGTTGTTACTTTTTGTTCAATAATTAGCTAAGAATTTGGCACTGACTGTTCCTGCAGCCAAAGCAGATATAGTAGTTTCCTGTTTGTTCACTCAAATTTTATTTTTGTCATGCATTTCAGCTTAGTATAGTTGTTGGTTGATGCTCAACACTTATTTTGTTTCTTTCCAAGCAATTTACTTTCAATATTGTGTCTTTCTTAGCTATGGGATGAATGTGGCTACTTTGGATCCTTAGTGCACATACTGTTCTAATGCATTTCAAGTTCATGTCTCTGGGTTGACAATTTAAATGTACCTTCATGATGATTAAGATGGCTATTCAGGATTAGATGTCTAACCTCTGAATCATAGTTGTAAGGGCTTAGTTATTAGATAATTGTAGGAGGCTAACAACAACGTTGCCATATAGCGATTCCCATTTGAGAACTGGTGACACTAAAATGATTTTTAGTGACACATATGTATATGGTGACACAATTCACAATTTAGAATTGGGGTTTCCAATTTTAAATTGCGACACATATGTATATAGCAAGGCACCTTTCAATTTGAAAATTAGGGTTAAGGTTTCTAAAGTTTAAATTGTGATGCATATGTTTATGGTGATGTGATTTGTGATTTGCAATTTGAAATGCCTTTTAGGTGTCACAATTTGGAATTTGAAATATAGTGACACTATTGTAAATAGCGATGCTATTGTCATTTTGGAGTTGAAAATTCCAAATTGAGTAAATTTTTTTGTCGATTTTTTACGTGTGTTTCATGAGTGTAGGAGGTCATTCTACCCTTGATGTCGTGTGAGAAAAAGCCCACAATTTTGGGGAGACTAGGTGATTTATTTGAGTTGCACTAGGGGTACCTGGGAGAGATCAGCTTATGGTACATTGCATATGCACTCATCGTCTGGAAACATCTGGCTATGATGACCACACTGTACGAGTGATGGCACAGTGAGACTTCATCATTCCACCTTCCCATAGGTGAGGCAATAATGACATTAGATTATGTATGGTGGATTCTATGTATGCTAATATATGGCGAGCGTGTGAGTTATGATGTTGACGCTGGATATGATGCCTATCATGAGGTGATGGAGATGGAGGCCATCATTCTAGTCACTTCTTAGATTGACCTCAAGGAATATAGAGGTCACATGCCCACATTTTGACTGATTATTGCAACCATCATTTTAGGTTTGGTCACTCCAAACTGACAGAGCAGAGGGTTTAACCCAGCATAGCGTAGGATGCTCTATAGGAGGACATTATTTACATGGGGGCTAGTGATGTTGGCTCCATTATATCATGATATGCATGAATTCATCTATTATGATGGTAGAGCTATTGGCATAGGGTTGACCTTGCTTCACATTTGGGCTTGGGAGGATATTGTTGCGCTTCGAATGAACGTGCAAATGGTCGATGTTGAGCCAAATGATCCTGTGGTTTGGTGGTATAGAGGTGCCATCACCCTATTACATACTCGGCAGATTGGGCTTCTGTGTTGTTGGCAGGTACTTGATGATATGATAGTGTTTAGATGGAAACCCTGGATACAAATGACAACATGGTATGATGACGTGTAGTAGTTGTTCTTCACCAGATAGACCCAGTACATGCAGGGTCAAGAGTAGATCATCATAGAGAGATATTTTCTAGACAGGGTGGCATGACAGTTCGATGAGCAATAGGATAGGCTAGATGATTCCTATAGAGCCATATTTGTGAGATCAGATTGAGAGGTTCCCACATGGGGACCCACTATCCTAGCTCCAGAGGTGGTCGAGGGTTTTCAGTAGTTGGTGGCATAGCCATAGGCATATGATCAGGGTCAGGTGGTCGTGCAAATGACACCTACTTATGATGCATTGTTTACACCCCTTGTATGTTGACAGATTTAGTGGGTGCTCCTCCACAAGGGAGACCTAGAGGGAGGGGAGCTGGCAGGGGCAGAGGTAGGGGGTAGGATGGCCAAAATGGGTAGATTCCAACAGCACCTCCAGTTGGACAACAACCTCCATAGTAGCCTCCTATTCAACAATAGCCAGTGTAGCAGTAGGCAGGGCAACAACAAGCAGCGTAGCCACCACCCCTAGGGTTAGATCCCTGAGATGTATAGATTCAACAATTGCAGTAGTAGGTGCAAGTTATCATAGGTGAGTGGGATCAAGCCCGCTAGCAGATTTTAGCGATCATTGCTAAGCGAGACCAGGCTAGATAATAAGTTGTGGAGATATCACGTGAGGTAGCAAGTACAGGATATGACTTCCAAGAGGGATTAGGATATGGGGCGATGATAACAGTTGGATGTCCTCACAATGGCTACAAAAGGTAGGATTGTTTCTGCCAGGCTATATAAAGAGGCTATGATAGAGGTAGCCTATTACAAGATGCACTACCATAGGGATGTCCCACAAACACTTAGATAGCTTGATTACTCACAGAGGAGTGATGCACATTCCAGGGTTGAGGATTAGACAGAGAGACATACCAGAGAGGGGAGTAGCCATCAGGACTAGCTCGAGTGTACAAACACTTTTTGATTTTGTTTCCCCATTCATTGATACAAATATTCATTCATGTGCTCCTTTTTGATAGCCTCATGGATATTGTATTCATGATGTGATGTGTTCATCTTATTTCATGCTTATGATTGTATGGATGCATACAACATGAGATGTGACATGCTTATATGTATGGATGCTCTTTATTTATGTATGTTTATATGATATGCGATGAGATGAGATGTAATGGATGCAATGTTATATTCTTTTTCATTATCTTTTCATGAGATGAGATGTGATGGATGGATATGATATGATTTATGGTATTCTTGCACAAATGATATGGATGTATTTACATTTGGTGTATTTTCTATGCAATTTTATGATGGGATGTATGCATGCGAATGTATGGATGGAAAATGCATATGTTTATGCTTATGATATGATATGTGATACATGTTTATGATATGTGATGAAATGATTTAAGATGCTTAGAATAAAAAATCTATATTATTTTTCACAACTTCAATGATAATGATGATGCAGGATGGATGTTTATGATTATGCTATGACTATGATATGCATGTATGCTAATGATTTGTGGATGCATTGATGATTTGTTTTTGTTTTTCATGGTACCAGGTTAGTATGGAGAGAAGATAGAAGAAACAAGAATGATTTGACCATTGATTGTGATGATTTCTTCAAAAGATCCAACAAGTCTATGATCCACCGAGACTTTGTTAGAGATGGTGATGAGAAATACATGATGATGATAAATGTAGGATGATGATTTTCTCACTTCTCGGGATTGGGAATTTTTGCCATTCCTTATTGTTTGATATAACACATACACATGATGCATCAAGGTATTAATAACCAAGATGACGTTGTATCTAGTGTAATGGAATTTGACTCAGAAAACATATAGGATAGTTCTTGTTCACACAATGACATATGGAAGCCTCATTGGAATGTAAGTTAGAAGCCTAGATTACATTGGACCAAAGCATACAAAATAGTCAACAACGTACTGCAAACAACTTCCCTACACACAATTAAGCAAGTATGCACCAAGATTATTTTACAAGAGTATCCACAACACAAAAAATGAAAGATAATGATTGATGCCCCATTCCTTTCTCTCTAAATAATTTTGATAGAAATCATTGAGAGGTCCTCAGAATGGGTCATTAAGATAAATCATAAGAAAAGATCAAAGAAAAACAGTCAATGCTATCTATATCCCTTGCTAGTTTAACTTTAGCTAAGGTGATTTCTGATATTTATGTCCATCACAGGAAGGATACATCCTAGGAAATGTTGATCAGATGGTTGTTTGATGTTAGGATGATGATGAGCTTTATGACAAGCTATTGATATAAACTTCATTGACACATTTACCTCTGATCTACACTTTAGATTTTTATGATTAGGTTCTCACTTTATGACTTGCTATACTTGTTTTCTATTTGTTTCTCCAAAGGTTGAAGGTGACGATTGATTTATTATAGGTGAAGGTTTATTGCAAGTGAAAGCGAGATAGGATGCATGATTTTGGATTTTTTGGAATATTTCAATGTTTTTGGTATTTTTGCAAGTGTTTTGAGGCTATTTTTGGTCTTTTTGAAAGTTTATGCAAATGTTTATGGTTTTCAGTTATTTGAGTCTGTTTAGGATTTTTCAAGGTTTTCCAATGTTTTGTGTTTTCAATTTTCAAATGCTTTTGTGTTTTCTAATATTTGAATGTTTAGGGATTTTCTAAGTTATCTGGATGTTTAGGGGTTTTCAGAGTTTCAACCAAGAACCTAACCTAAAGACCTATCCTAGGGGTCTCAGGGGCTGATCAAAGATAAGCCTTACTTATGTTATACATGTAGAGACCATGTAGTTCAACATGGTACTATTTTTTGGATTTTCAATGTTTGACCTTTTTAGGATTTTGATGTGTTTGGGATGTTTTGATTTTTACTTTACAATTTTTTGAATGTTTTTGGAATTTTTGATGAACCTTTACAATTTTTTTTGGTGTTTTCAATAATAAATTTCCAATAACCTTAAGATATACAAGAACCTGATATGATCCATAATGAATTTCCCCCAGCGTGACATGTTAGACTACTTTGATATAGGTAGGACAAACTGACCTTTGGAATATGCCAAGTAGTACTAAAGGGATTGTGATACTTCACAACATCAAGCTATGATAAGGATGTGGATAGGAAATTGATGAATAAATAGGATGAAGGAGGCGATGGATGGTGATGCAAAGAATGATAGGATAAAGAGCCAAATAATAGATGGAGGTGCTTTTTTTATTTATGCAAGGCTCCTATTTGTTAGGTTTTCACCAAGGTACTTAACCAAAGCGCCACTGAAGTGGTTTTCACTAGAGGATGATTGTTTTTCTTTACTTTTTCAATCCTTTTTCTCATTTTTTTGAATTTTAATCATTTTTTGATTTTTTTGTATTTTCAGATTTTACACCCTTCAAGAATAGGCATAAATTTTATTAAGATGCAAGTTGTTAATTGGTTCTTGCAAGGGTTCACCTTTAGGAATTGATAGTTGGTATGCTCCTAATCTATAGCTTGTTGTGATGAAAAAATGACCCAACTAGTTAGGCTCAAATTTCCCTTTGTTGTTTTGATCTAGTAGGTTCTTCTGATTTTGGTTTAGGACAAGATCCCCTAACTAGAAAGACTAACATTTGATCCTCTTGTTGTATCTCCATTTTAGTTGGTTTTGATATACTTGCAAGTGATTAAGGGTGTCAATATGATGCTAGTCCAAGAATTCTAACTCGTTTAGCTGAGATACTCTGTATTCTTCCTTAGTGATCAGGTTTTGTAATGACACTCGCAATGATGGGAGCTGAACCTCAATAGGAAGGATATATTTGGATCCATAGACTAGGGAGAAAGGGGTTGCACCTATTGGTGTGCAGATACTGGTTTGATAAGCCTAGAGAGCGAGATTGAGTTGCAGATGCCAGTCACGACCAACTTCATTGACCGTTTTCTTCAAGATTTTCAAGATAGTTTTTTTCGTAGCCTTAGCTTGATTGTTTCCCTGTGGATAATATGGGGTGGAGAATTAGTGTTCGATGTTGAATCTTTGACATATCTCTTTCACATCCTAATTCTTAAAGGGGGTTCCATTATTTGAGATGAGAGTTTGTGGAATGCCATAATGATAGATTAGATAGTTCAGGATAAATTTTACAATTTTCTTCCCCCTTATGTATTTCATAGGGTTGGCTTTGAACCACTTAGTAAAGTACTTAGTGGCTGTTATGATAAGCTTGTGGCCATTGGATGAGGTTGGGGTGATTTTTCCTATGAGGTCAAGTCCCCATTGTGAGAAAGGCTAGGGTGTGATCATGGGTTGCAACTCTTGAGCCAGAGCATAAATTAGATCCCCATGCTATTGACATTGGACAAACTTCTACACATATTGATGAGCTTCCCTTTCCATGGTTGGCCAATAGTACCACATCCTCAATAGTTTCTTAGCTAAGGTCATACTGTTAGAATGGGACCCACATATGCCATTGTGTACCTCTGTTAAAGCGGTCAAGACTTCCTCTTGGTTAAGACATCCTAGCAATGTCCCCTTGATGCTTCGATGGTAAAGGGTATCACCTAAGATCACAAATCGAGATGCCTTTTAACAAAGGTATTTTTAAGGTTCGAGGTGATATCAGATGGGAGGGTTCCTTTGCTTAGGAAGGTAAATATGTCATGGTACCATAGGGATCTAGGAACAACAATGACACACACGAATTCTGATTCAGGGATCTCAAAAGTTGGTACGAGAAGTTTTTCTACCAAGAATTCACATTGGAGGACATTGTTCGACATGTATAGTAGTGATCCAATTGTTGCCATGGCATCTGGTGCTCTGTTATTTATGTGAGGAATCTACTCAAAAGTTATGTCTATAAAAAGGTCTTTGAGATTTTCCACCATATTTTTGTAAGGAGTGAGCTTTCCATCCTTAGTTTGAGAGTCATCGTTGACTTGGTTGATAATGAGCTATGAGTCTCCATAGACTTTCATCTCTTATATCTACCACTAAACTACTATCCTTAGACCTGTGATTAGGGCTTTTTACTCAAAATTTTTGTTAGTATAAGGGAATGATAGCTAATATGACTTTGGAATGCAATCACCTCGAGGGGTGATGAAAACAATACCTACTCCTAATTTGTGCTAGGTCAATGATCCATCAAAGTACATCTTCCATTGAGCTGTGAGATTGATAAGGAACACTGATTCATTAGGGAACTTAGATATCAAAGGGTTCTCAACATAGATAGGTGCTTCATACACTTGTCCTTTGATTTCCTTGCACTCTACATACTCTTCATTAAGATCATCACCCATTTGCCCATTCACCCTGTGAGAGTTGCTTTGGATAGTATGTATTTTAATGGGTTGATTTGTGAGATGAGTTTGATTTGATGTAACATGTAGTGCCTAAACTTTTATGAAGCAAAAACTATTGCTAAGCATGCTTTCTCAATAGGTGAATAGTTCATTTCATAGCCCACCAAAGTGCTGATGATGTAGTAAATAGCCCTTTCCTTTCCATTTTCATCATGTTGTGCTAGTAGAGCTCCTGGTGCTGCTGATGTTACTGAGATATACAAGATCAGTGGTTTGTTTAGTATTGGTGGCATGAGAACTACAGGTAGTAGATAGTATTTGATCTATTGGAAAGATTTATCACACTTCTCATCCCACTTGTACGATATCCCTTTATGGAGAAAATTCAAAAAGGGGTGGATTTTATCTGATAGCTCCACTATGAACCTCCTGATAGACTGCAATCTTCCTTGTAACCCTCTCATATTCTTTAATGTTTGTGGTGGTTCCATGTCTAGGATGGATTTTACCTTTGTTGGATGAAATTCTATCCCTCTTTATGAGATGATATAGCTAAGGAGTTTCCCTGATGTGACCCCGAAGACACACTATTTTGGATTTAGCCTTACTTTGTATTCTTCTAGCCTGTCAAAGATGGATCCTAAGACTTGTATGTGCTCACTTCATTTCTTTTATTTTTCCAAAATATCATCCACATAATCTTTGACTATTTTGTGGATCATGTCATGGAAGATAAGGGTCATTTCCCTTTGATAGGTTGCTTTTGCATTCTTTAGCCCAAATGGCATTACATTCCAATAATAGGTTCCCCCTGGACAAGTGAACACAGTTTTGTGTTAATCCTCCTTGGCAATTATTATTTGATTGTAGCCTAAAAAACAATCTATGAGTGATAGCATTTCATGCCCAAATATTAAGTCTACAATGAGGTTGATATTAGGAAGAGGGAAATTATCCTTTGGACACACCTTGTTTAAGTCTCTGAAATCAGTGCATTTTTCGATGCCCCCAGTGGGTTTTGAGACTAGTACCAGGTTTGAAACCCACTCAAGATAATCTATCAGTCAAATAAATCCAACGCCAAGAAGCTTTTGCAACTCAAGTTTGACCAAGAATGCTATCTAAGGGCACATCTTCCTTAATTTATGCTTGACCGGCTTAGCTTCAGGATAGATCACTAAGTGATGCTTGACCACTTTTGGGTCAAGCCCTGGCATATCTGTGTAGGACCATGAAAAGTTAGCTTTGCACTCTTTCAGGAATGCTGCTAGGTTCTTTTTCTCTTTTTCCAACAAGGATTCGACATAGAAAGTGATCTTAGGTGCTTCTTCGGTACCCACATTGACTAGTGTGGCATTTTCGGCTAGTACTACTGACTTCTCTGAATGCATTGCACTAAGGGGGAGATTGAATCCCTCATCCTTGAACACCTATGAGAGGTTTTCACCATTAGATGCATCCTTTTTTTACCTTTTCAGGATCAGAAAGTGCCATAGTGTGGTTTTCACTTAAAGATCTTCATGTTAGTTACATGTTGTCAATTTTGTGACTGAAGGATTCAATCATCTCCCCATAGTATGCTTCTATATCTAGCTCTATATCAAAAATTGCTTTATGATCTACCCATGGTAATTTGCCACAAAGTCCCATGAATTCTGAGATCGCTTCATCATTTTTTAATAAATCAAGAATTGGTGGTCCTTGTTGGTCCATGTCAATGAGTTGTGGGTAGACTAGGCATATTTCAGTTGGTTGATTGCTCAAAACAAAGGATGCAATGGATATCATGAAGAGGGATTTGTTTTCAAATAGGTCAGTAACATCCAGGGGGAATTCATCTAAGTTCATATCATGTGATGTAGGTTACCAACAGGAAACCTCAACTCATTTAGTAGAAGTACCTTTGCCAATAAGGGCGACCTTGCTAGTAGTATAACCTAGGCCGAGTTTCTTTAGTCATTTCTCAGGAACGATGGGTTCTAGTAAACCATTGTCATTCTGTCCTAGCTTCTCATTTTTGTTATATCCCATCCCCTTCATGAGCTTCAAGCCTTTGTTATCATCTTCCATAGGAAGAGCAGGGACATGTCGTTCATCCTGATAGAGGATTTTAGAGATATCATCCTCATTGAAATCTTCTTGATTCAAATCCCCCCACTTGGTGAAGGGAGTAGTTGCCATCTTGATAGTTTCAGGCTCTTTGTTGTTAGTTGTAAGTTCCCCATGAGATTGAGGAGAAATAGGGAGCTCTCCTAAGACAAAGGTGTTCTTTATTAGCTTGTAATTCCCACAACCATCATCTTCGATCATTGCTTTGATATCAAGCATGTTCTGCACAATGGGTGCCTTTGTTTTAGAAGTAGATGCAAGGGATGATGGGTCAACAAATGAGGTAGAAGGTGTAGGACCTTTATCATTCTTAGGTATTTGGGGGATTTTATAGAACTTGGCTTCAAGATTTTTGCAGTAGTAAAAAGGTTCAGGATCTCCATGGATAGTAATTTCTCTGGCCTCGAAAGGAAATTTTACACATTGATGATAAGTCAAGGCTATAGCTTTTAGAGTATGGATCTAGGGTCGACCAAGTAGTATGTTGTAGGGAAGATCAAGGTCCAATACTTGGCATGTAGTTTCTACGATGAGGGGGCCGACTTGGATGGGTGGTGAAATGATACCTTGTGATACCCATTCTTAGTTGTCATATGCCCTAATGGTGGTACTATTTTTCCTCTAAATAGTATCATCTGAATAGCCCAAATTCTTGATCAGATGAAGGGTGCAAATTTTCAATCCAACACCTCCATCTACTAAGACTCTTTTGACCTTGTTCTTATGAATGATAACCTCAAGGTGTAAAGAATGGTTATGAGATGACTATGATGGTAAGTATTTATCTAAGAAGGTGAGAAGATGATTAGTGATATGGCCTACCATAGCTTGAAACTGATTGGTATCAATATCCTCGGGAACAAATGAATCTGATAAAGCTTTCTCTAAGATTTCCCTATGTGTGGGTGATAGCCTCAATAGTTCTATGATTGATATCTGTGTGGGGTTCTTCTTAATTTGTTCTAAGAGATTGTACTTGCTAGTACTTGTTGGATAAGTAGGTTGTGCCCCAGAGTGGGGTGGGACTCCTTGGATAGTGACTTTGCCATGTCATGTTGTGACTCCACATTTTGCACTATGCCCTTTGATAGTGATGATAGTGATGACGCTATCATAGGAAGCAACTACGTTGGAATAGGTATTCTGCACGTTTGTGTAATCCTTAGCTTTCCTAGTGTTGTTAGCTTTGTTATGATCTGGCATAGGGTTCTTGTATATCTTAAGATCCTAATTCCTAGATGGTACCTCAACAGATATGGTGTCATTCTCTATGAGGTATTGGATAATTGTTTTGAGCCTCATGCAGTTTGTTGTTTTCTATCCTTTGATCTTGTGAAAGTCACAAAGGTCATTCTCATTGTACCAGGATAGTTTCTTTTGTGGTTCTTGGTAGTTTTCAAAGTTGGGAAGTGTGATCATATTTGACTCTACCAAATTTTTCATGATGGTTTTGATAGGTTTAGATAATTGTGTGTACTTGCATTTAGGATAGTTGTTCTTGTTAGGGGTCTACCTTTTCATTTCAATGTTATTGATTTGATTGTTCTATAGGGGTGTTGTTTGTTGCATAGTTGGTTGAATGTTACAACTTGAGTGTTGTTTGGCCTAGGAGCACTTAGGAATAGTTTAGCATCTACCACACCATCGTTTGTTATGTTCTTGTTCTTAGCCCAGACATGAGACTTGTTGTTTGAACTAGTTGATGGGAGATTGTCTTGGTAAGCTTGAGTATTTCCCTATGAGATTAGAGCTCTCTCGATATTAAGGGCTCTAGGGACCAGCTCATCATATGATGTGATGCACTACATTTTCAAGTGGAAGGATATATCTGGATCTAGATTTTCTATGATGATTCCCACTTGTTGTTCATTAAGAAGAGGTCACTTACTTTTACTATCTCTTTGTCTCCACCATCGTAAGAAATTAGCAAAAGTTTCCCCTTTGTTCTATCTAAGAGTGTATAATTCCTCTAGACTAATGTCCATGTCAATATTGAAGAAGTAATCGATGAATTTATCAGTATTTCTTCAAAAGTTTTGATACCAGGAGGTAGATGAGAAAACCAATCCATAGCAGAACCTGTTAAACTTCATGGGAAGAGGCACATTAAATATGAATCATTGTAAGCCACCTCCATGTACATGACATTAAATTCCTTGATATGGTCCAAAAGACTTCCTCTCCCTTTATATTTATCAAATTTTGGGATTTCAAAATTGGGATGGAATGGTACCATTGCTATGTTTCGGTTGAATGGATAAGGACATAAGTTATGTGTATCGGACTTCTTTGCCTTGCCCATGCGAAGGTCTTGCATTTCTTGTGATAGCGCCTTAAATTACAATGCTAGATCATCTTACAGGTTTGGTGGAGGAACATATGGTGGGATGATGGATGAGTTGTATGTGGTATTTTGATATTATGATGTATTGTATGGGATGTATGGAGGTGTAGGATTTGGTGAAGGTGATTGGGGTATCGATGAATATGTTCCTAACGCATTTGGATTGACAATGTGTGATTGAGGATTATAATAGGAACCATGTTGTTGTTGTTGGGAATACTCTTGAGCTAGTAAGGCTTGCTATTGAGCTTGTTGTTGGGCCTGTTGTTGTTGATGTGCTACTAAAGCTGCTTGATGGGCTTGATGTTGTTGTTGTGCTACTAAGTCTTCTTGTTTTTGTTAATATTGTTGTTGTGCTAAGGCTACTTGTTGTGCTACTAAGGATGCTTGTTGTTGTTTTTATTGTTGTTGTTGTTGTGCTAAGGCTACTTGTTGTGCTGCTAGGGCTGCTTGTTGTTGTTGTGCTGCTAGGGATGCTTGTTATTGTTGTTGTTGGTGTGTTGCTAGGTCTTGCTGATAGGCTTGTTGTTCTTGTTGTAAGGCTAAGGCATGCGCTTGCAATGCAGGATTAGGTGGTTGTTGGCACATCAGTGGAGGATTATGGATATTGATGTTTTGATGGGTAATGGATTGGTGATGAGATGTTGGGGATTCCCTTGGTTAAACATTCCTTATAAAATGATTGAGGTGGAGTGTATGTTTGATATCCTGTTTGATTTTTCATAGTAAAGGGGACTATAGGAAAAGATGAGGATTGTGCCATTGGATTATGTGATGGAAATGACACACTAGGACCTTGAATCCATTGATTAAAAAGGTCTCATTTTCCCATGTCTTGAGGATTCACTTGTGTTAGGGACATAGATAATGTATTACCTGTGTTGACAAGATTTATTACCAAGGGATTGCTTTGAGATGGGTTGATAATGGATGGGATGTATGTGTTTTGTGAAACCAATGGTATTGATGAACCAATTGGAGGATTAGGTAAGGATGTCACTATTTTCTTTAAGGGTTGACTCTGTGGTATAGTATTGGGATGCCCTTGCACATTTTTTTGAGATACTTTATCCATACTGCTTTGTGTGATGGTAGGCACACTTGTGGTACTCATGGGTATGGATGAAGAGGGATTTCCTCAATATATGGAAGTTATGGTGGAGTAATGAAGTTCAAGAGGTGTGTATGGCTGTTTAGGATCTTTGGGAACTAGAGGAGTACCAAAGGTAGGTTTCCAAGTGGTCGTGTGAGATGGGGGATTGGTTTCAGGGGTACCCATAAGTGTGTTGATTTCTAATGGAAGAGTATGGCCAAAGTCCTTAACAAGGCTTGTTGCAATACTGGGAATGTATGTTTTATTTAGCCCTAGCAATGGGGTTGTGAAACCTCGTGTTAAATTTTGTGCCACAAATGATGGGGAGATAGGAGCTACATTTTTAAAGGCTTGCCATTCTATGATTTCCTCCCTAGTGAGTTCAAATGGATTGTTTGTGATATCTTCTATCTCATATGGTCATGGTGGTGATGAAGGTTGTTGTGATGGGGTAACTTGACTTCTTGGATCAAATTCTAAAGGATTTGGATCACTTGAGATAAATGTAACTTTTGTTTTCTCCATGATTCTCTTGTGTTGTGATCTCATCTTTACCATAAATTTTGTGTCACCTTTGAGAGAGTTATGTTGTGATTTGTGATGTTTTAACTCTCTAGTTGACTCAAATCTAGGTAAAAGGGACGCTCTAAGTCTTTTGGGAGCAATGATGATAATGGGGGATGAAAAGATGGGTTATGTGGAGAGTGATTTTTGCAAATGTTTTGGGACAACAGTTTGACTTAAGTTTGAATTTTTGATGTTGGGATAAAGGATGTTGATGAATTTGTAAATCTTTAGGGTAGACTCATGACCTTCAAGATGAACTAGTTCAAGGATGATAACTGTATACACCTAAAATCGATCATGACATTTAATTAATTAAATACTAGTTATTTAATTAATATTCAACTACGTGTAAATAAATTCTCAATTTATTTATATTGTTCATATTTTCTAATTCTTCAAATCTAAAACCACATTCTTATAATTTAATTAAATAAACAAATTTTATAAGCTTGTTTTATTTAATTAATTTTCACTAATCTTGGATTAGGAATTCAAGCACATGTCTACAACTTTTTATGCCACCTCACCAAGGTCACATGAAATTAAATAATTCTAATTTTTAAATTAGAATTATTTTCAAACACATGGCTTATTCTTCACACACTTCTTCAACTAATTTTCAAACACAAGGTCTCTTCTTCCCATTCTTTATTCTTCCATCCATTTGGCATGTTGCGTTTGGTCAAGAGATTCCTCCATCCATTTGGCATGTTGTGTTTGGTCAAGGGGACACCTTCTTTATTCTCTCCATCTCCACTATTCATTCCTCTTGTGTAAATCTGGACCGTCGATCGTTGCCACATCACAAGATGCCTGGAAAAAGCCTATAAATACAACCCTTTGTCATTATATTTTTCATCCACATTTGAATAGAGTTATCATGCATGAATATCATTTGAGCATTGGAGCATTTTGGAGTCTCATAGTTACATTTCATATCATGTTTTGCATCATAGTTAAATCTTAGAATCATACTTTGCTTCATAGTTGAATTTTATATCCCACTTTGCATCATAGTTGCATTTTAGATTAGCATATTCATAGTTAGCATTTGAGTATATGTAGAATCATCCTACTTTCATATCATAGCATTTACATTGTATAATCTTACACCATTACCCATTCATCATAGTATCCATTATCCTTTCCATCATATAGTTTCATGTAGGAACTTAATTGGCTTGAATGTTGAATATTATCTCATTTTCTAAGTTGTCATTTTAAAAACCATAGTGCACATAGAAATCTGAGGGCCAAATGGTTTAATAAATCCTTGGGAATAGAGGACAATGAGACATTCTTAAAATATTTTTTTAACTGCAAAATATAATAGTTTACTTATTTCAAATATTTGATATAATTCATTTCATTAAGGTTTGTGTTGATTTACTAACAATTTCCACATTTCACACACACACAATAAATAAATTGTCTAAATGCATGGAAAAGGATACATTTCACATACAAAATAGCCAAACTAGGGGTTGGTTTGATAGATGTTTAAGTCACAAAGTGTTGGTGTATTCGAAATCTTTGCAAAGTTTGGTGAAGTGAAGGATAAAATTTGATGGAGGGGTGAGTGAAATGTTTGACCCAATGTTGACTTGGAATGAACCTTTCTTTGACAAGTAGTGAGAAACATGCTATACCTCTAAAGTTTTCAAATCCTAAAGACTAATGTTGTCCTAAATGAGAGGATAGATGTGGGTATGTAAATATGTTTGGTTCCTCCTAGATCGAGCATAATAGTTTCTTAACAAGAGGTTGCGATTGTAATAAAGTATGAAGGTCCACTTCCTACCAAACTTGGAATTAAAATAACTACGTCTGTAGTGGAGACATGTAGATCTTCCCCTATGAATTTTGATTGTGTGATAGATCATTTAGGGGAGTTCATGACCATGATTATGTGAGAAATTGGAAACGGTAGAAAAGACCAAGATTATGATAGTTATAGAAGGAATAAAAGTTTGGATTGTGCCTTGAAGCACATTTGTAGAAGTTATATACCAACCTAGTCCTAGTTTTGTAAAGTACCCAAAGGTGTTTCTAGAGAGATTTTGGACTAAGATTGCTAAGTTTGAAATGATGGCCTATAAACCTTACTTTAGGGATCCTGACTTTGTGTGAGATTATTTAGAAAAAAGTTCAAGTTTATGGGAAAAAGGAAGATATTTATTTCCACGCAGGTGGTGGTAATGTGGGCCTTCCAACCTCAATATCAGCTTGTTCCTCTTCTTTGTCTAAAATGGTTGCTACATTTCTCCACTCGGTAGGTGTTTTTTTTGTTTCAAAAGTGAAGCTTCTCAAACTACTAATGAGATCAGTTTGTTCTCCGTTAATGAGTTCAAAGTTTGGTTGAATGATAGTACTTGCAAGATCAAGTTGTTCAATGGGAGAATTCAGTCTCCAAATAGTCATGTGGGGTTAAATTGTCAATTTATCTTGCTTAAGTGAATTTATTTTACCACAATCACTTGTCTTGATTAAGTTTTTCAAAATAAATGTTTATGTCCAAAATATCATAACTTTCACAATGTCCATTTTGTGAGAATCATGAGGTTGAAGCCATAATTTCCTATGTTTCCTTTGGAAAATATGGATTGAGATATAAGTAAAGATATTTAGAAATCTCTAAAGATATAATCCTTAGGAAAAGTAGTAATATCAAGGATTTTTCAAAAGATATCCATATTTAAGCCAAAATATTTGAAATTTTGAGGAAGATAGTGAATATTTGTTTATAATGTTTTGGAACCAAGCAATGTATTAAACTAACTCACAATCATTTTTACAATCCTAGGTTTGAAATGGCCATACTTTTTGAGTCTCCACTCGGGTTTCTCCAAACACTAAGACATTGTGAATAGTTATAGATTTAGTGACACTAACTCCCCCTTACACAACACACACTTCTTGGGACCACCAAATCTCAAAATCTTGAAGATCCTAAGATCCTAAGGATTTTTCTATTTCAACAATGAGTATTACAAATGTGGGGCAGCTTCAAAATGACCATTCTTGCACCAACAAGTATTTAAGGATTTTTGCTTCTAAACAAAGGTTTCTAGTAAGGGCATCCGGTTCAGGGGATACTATGATAAACTCCCTCGAGAGGTCTCCCAACCCTTAGAACACGGTATTTTCACATCATAAAGATACTAGGGGAGAGCTATCACGTACCACTTCCCATTGATCACAATTTTTATCGCAACCACACATTTATATAGCGGTTCAGAAGAACTTGGATTTAGCTCGTTACCGCTTGGGTTGTTCCCTCGATTCAAAGTGGGGAGGTAGGCCCTCTAAAGATAAACAATAGCAAATAAGTACATTTGTAGTTCAATTATCTCAGTTTACGTGAAACAAGGAGAGAACACACACCATGCCTTTTCCATACACTAACAAGGGGTTCATTTTTAATCCAAATTGAAAGATGTAGGTGATTATACAAAGTGTTAAGGAATGTTTATGTTTCTAAAGATTACCAAATGGCATGAGAGAATTGCATATGCATTTAATAACAAAGATGTAAATCAAAACACAACAAACACTAGTTAATTTTAACCCCTAAAGCTAAGATGAATTCATTTTATGCACCAAATGAAATGTTAAGTTGCTTTTTTCAAATTTAAAACTCAAAAGACAATGATAAAATGAGGGTTCAATTTTAGTCCCGGTTGAGCATTCATTTTAAACCCATTTATGAAATTTAGTGAGGTCCTATATCATAAAGTAAAAAGCACAATAAATTAGGTTATAATTGCCCCAAAGCATCAAACGCTTGTTACAATCACAAAATATTAAGATGATAATGATTCCTTCACTTTAGCTCTGTGTCGTCCAATCTACAAAACCTTGTTAGTCTAACAACCAGAACAATGTTAGAAGTGTATTAGTAATCTAACGAATCAAGAAAATTAAAGTACATGTTGAAAAATGATCCTTAAACTTCTTACCCAAGTTGGGTGTCACTATTTGTGATAGTGTCGCTCTGGTGAATAAGGGTGTCACTCTACAAAAAAACCAGAGAGCACGATACCCTCATAATTTGATTGGGCATCGCCATTTGTAAATCTTTGATACTTCTATGTTATATTAGCGTCACCATTTTTTTAATCAACGCTGGTGCATTTAATAGGCATTGCTTTTTTAAATTGTGATAGCATCACTATATAGCGACACCCTGGAAAGGCGTCACTGAAAGTGAGTTGGGTGTCGCTATTTCCTGCAAAAGTCAAAATGAATGGAATTTGAGATGGAAATCGATTAAATTGATGGTTTTCCCTCCTTCTAGTGCCAAAATTTTGACTGAGGATTGTCAGTGTGGGCCGATAACGCTTGATCCATGATGAATCGAAGCATAACAAAGCCACTAATACTCAATCTAAATAGGATCAATCAAATTGAATTTAACTAAACATTCATTAAAACAAAAAATTCTAAATTATGAAAAATTTAAAAAGTCTATTCTAACCCATCTAAAACTTATCCTGTTTTGGAATTGGTGTCGTGTTGATGTGGAACAATGACCCTTTCCCAATCATGTGATTAGTGATCCTATTTCAATCAATTCTATTGAAGAGAATCGATTAAATCATTGTGCTATGTGGATGAAAACATGATTTATGCTAAATTAACATGATTTTATGCTAAATATGATCTAAGTATGCAAAATCTAAGCTAATCTAAGTAATATTTAAGCTAAAAGATTCAAACCCTAATTTATAACAAGCCAAGATGGATGCATGGAAGCCATTAATGGAAGCTTAAAACTAATATGCAACTAAAAATGAACTAAAATATACTAAATGTGAGTATATTATGAGTGTGAGTGTGAGTGAATTCAACAACATAAGTTTGCAATTGAAAGATGGATCCATTTGTCTCCAAATAGTGTTCTATTTATAGGAGAGAAAATAAGAATTGAAGGATTGAGATCAAAAAGATCAATCAACGGTCAAGGATGAAAGAAAGAAGAGGCATGGATCATGGATTCTCATCAATGGGTGAGAATGCAAGATGGGATTTAATCAAGGGTTCCCATTTGTTCCAAACAAACACACTTTTGACCTACACACACAGGTCACAAGGTAAATTGCTCAAGAAGTCACAAGTTTAGCTTGCTTAAGAAGCCAAGTGAGAATATCCCTTTTTCAATGATTGGAGGAGAGAGAATATTCTTTGGAATGTTCTCATGGGTGAGGAAAAATGTTATTTTTTAAATTAAAACAAAGTCTTAATTGTGCAAAAAGGGGTAAGGAATAGTCTATGGGAATATTCCCCTTTTGGAGGAAAATTAGATTTAATTGTTAATTAAACAAGGTTTAATCATACAATTAGGGGATTTTAGAGGAATAAAGTGATTTTCATTAAATGATTTAATGAAAGGGGGAAAGGTGAAATGAAATTTAATTAAATAACTTAGGGTTAATTAAATAAGATGACTTAGGGAATTAAATTAAATAGTTTGATTTATTTAATTTAATGAGATGAAATGTTAGCATGAAAGGGGGTGCATTAACCCGATTAAATGCATTAGGTTAATTAATTAAGTGAAAAGTGGATGGGTTTCAAGAGGAAATGATGTTAGTATACCTGATGCAAGTGTATGATATAATTTAGGACATTTGTCAGTGTCTACACTAACTTACATGTTGTTATGGTGTTTCACAAGCTATTATCATAGATAATGGAACACCCTTCAAAAACCAAGATGTGCAAGATCTATGCAATAAGTTCAACATCCAACACCATTTCTCAATCCCCTACTATCTCTAAGGGAACAAACAAGTTGAAGCCTCAAATAAAACCATCATAAAGATCCTTAAAAAGATGGTTAATGACACTGGTCGAGATCGACATATGCAATTAAATCCCACTCTCTAGGCATATCGCACTAGCATCAGAACACCAATTGGTGCTACACCTTATTCCCTAATCTATGGTAATGAATCCATTTTTCCTATTGAGATTGACCTCCCTCATAGAGAGTATCTCTACATAACCTAATCATTGAGGAAGAATACAAAGTAACGAGGGTAAATGAATTGGAATTGCTAGACGAATGATGTCTAGAAGCACTCAATCATATTTTGGTATATCAAAATAGACTCAAGTAGAGTTATAACAGAAAAATCAAGGGTCAAAACTTCCAAGTGAGAGATTTTATACTAAAAGAAGCTAGACCAAAATAGCAAGGGAAATTTTGAACCAAAATGGTTGGGACCCTTTATCATCATAGCTCATAATGAATTAGGAGCTTATCAACTCGCAACACTAGAAGGAGATCCATTGTAGGAACCTATGAACAACATGCATCTCAAGAGGTTTTATGCCTAGCCTAGGAGGGAAATATTCCAAAACAATTCAAAAAAACCAAAAATATCAAAAATAAAGAAAAAGGATTGAAAACAGTAAAGAGAAAAATTATCCTACCACTTCAGTGGCACTTTGGCTAAGTACCTTGGTGAAAACCTAGTAAACAAGTTCCTTGTGTAAATAAATCCCATCTCTCATCTATTAGGTCCTCTTATCACCATAGCTTTTTCATAATAAAGTTGGCATCCATTTTACGCCCATCTGAATTTACCCCTACCATGGCTTGGTATTCAAGAAAATGTCCATTCATCCTATTTGATTCATATCAAAGTTCCATAACACTCAATTGGGGGCATTCTCTTATACTTGGTCATTGGATTGGAATCTTGTATTACCTAAGTCTTGTACATATTATTCTTAGAAAATCTAAAAACATCAGATAATGTTAAAACACCCAAAACATTTGCAAAATTGTCAAAATCCCTAAAAATTGGAAACATTTGTAAAGTTCAAAAATCTCAAAAATATTTGAAAAGTGTAAAGTTCAAAAATTCCCAAAAACATCCAAATCATTTGTGAAGTTCAAAATCTCAAAAAAATCCAAACATTTGTAAAGCTTAAAATCCCAAAACATCCAAATCATTAGAAAATCCAAAAACATTCATAACATGTCAAAAATCTCAAAAACATCTAGATCACATCAAAACCCATAAATATGTCTAAAAAGTCAAAAAGTCAAAAATACTTATCGACTTACGTTGTCTTTGTGATTATGTAGGCAAGGCCATCATTGATGAGCCCCCAAGGCATTAGGTCAGTCCTTCTAGGATTCCATCATAATAAACTGACAATTCAAAGTGTTCATGTCTCATCAATAAACAGTCAAGAGTCAGTTCAATTACGTTTTCTCTACACTTACATAGGAAAGGACATCATTCATGAGCCTCTAATGCATTAGGTCAGTCCCTTTTAGGTCCTATTCTTACCTTTGGAAAACACATAAATATTTAGAAAATATTCAAAAACCTCAAAATAGCCTTAAATAACTTGGAAACTTTAAACATCCAAATAATAGTAAACCCTAAACAACCTCAAAAAATTTCAAAAATGTCAAAATAATTCAAATATTCCAAAAATCCCAAAACCACCCACTTCATCTCACTCTCACCTATAATAGTTTTTATTCATAATAAATTGATTGTCATTCACACCCTTTGGTGAAGAAAACAGAAGCAAGTGCAACATTTAAGAAAGTAAACATTAATGAAAAAAATTGTGAAGTCAAGTTTAATCTTCAAATTAAGGATTAGATTTGCATTTTCCTTTAAATTTGATTAATTTCTCTATCATTTCCAAAGTTAATGCTTTCCTTAGTTTGGGTGTTTCACTATGCAACTAGTTTGTGGGTGCAAAGCTGGTCTGTTTCAGTTCCTATTTAGAATATGGCACAAAATGGCCAATGAGGGGTGGTTTCAAATAGCTCAAAATTCTAACCAAGGAACTATAGAATGGTGGTGGAGATTCATCAGTGGGAGCTCCCAGTCTCTGATTGCATTGAAGACGAACATTTGGAGTAGGTATTCAAAGTAAAATGCACACAAGTTTTAAATTGCATTAAAACTTTGATTGGAGATGAAATATTGCACACTGGGTCGCAACAAATAATATTTCCTACAAATCTCCTCTACATATTTTTATCGAATTCCATGGATTTGCTTCAGAATTTCAAGTCCCTGTAGTGTATTGCTAACAAAATTGTCAAGGCAGAATATTTGTAGAATAATGGTTTATTGTAGAGTGTTCAAGGCTATGAATTTACACATGGTGAAGGGTTCATCGGTGGCCTCTTCCCCAGACAAGTTACCTCTATCACAAGCAGCTCGATATGTTGATACCTATGAAGCCTTCAAGCTTTCTCTGCTAAAAGGCTCATCGACCTACTTGTATCAAGCCTTGAGCATATTTCACTTTGATTTTGACAAGGAAGAAATTGAAAATTTCAAAAGGAAATACCATGCTCTTTATTTTCTCCTTTCTCACCAGTGTGTTCAAGATTTGCAACAATTGGATCCTATTTCAAACTGTCATGACAATAGGGTTAATGTGCAAGTCCTAGATATAAATATTACGGTACAATCCCAAGCACAAGTAGCAAGCCAAGTCCAGTTGTTAGCAACAAAAGCTCAAGGAGAAAATTCAGTTAATTTGGGTATTAGGGGTATTTAAAAAGTCTTTTTTGGTTCATGTTTTAAAATTTTGGGATTTTTTGCTAAGTGTGGGTCAATCAACATGTGACATATGATGCATATTGTTCAAGAATCTTGATGGGCTATAATTTTGGTAGATCCATATAATGATTTTGCAAATCATGCTATAGGTCCCTATTATTGGGGATGATTTTGTATAAATTTGTATCTAATCAAGCTACAACCGAAGGTTTTCTTCCTGGTTCTTTCATGTTGGTATACTCTTTTGAACCAGGTTTTGTAATACTCTTTTTAAATATAATATAATATATTATAGTGGCTTGCCACTTTTTCTTAAAAAAAAAAGTTTAATCTTCAAACACGTTAATTAAGTCTATATCAATGGCCTAATCAGTTTAATATAAAATTATTATCCAATGATATTCCTAGGATATATCATTCCAATAATGAGCATCATTTCAGATATCATCTAAGAACATAAAAATTTGTTGGGCAATAGATATGAATAGAAGTGATTGTTTTGCTCATTTTAATCTTTTACTATGATTTATCTTGTTGGTACATCATTCTGATGATCTTGTGATGATTTCTATCAAAATGATTTATAGAGAAAGGAGTGGGGCATTGATTAGTACTTTCATTTGATGTGCTTGTTGGATATTCTTGTATTACAACCTCGATTAATACTTATCTTGCATGTGTCAGGATAGTCTCAAGTAAAACAATGGCTAGGATATATCAGGTTCTTCATACCTTTTGTGTATTAGTCTCATCACTTTGATGGCTCATTTCTTTCACATAGTCAAACCAGATTTTTGTATGTCAGGCATGAACAAGAATACTCCCATCTATTTGTAGTCAAATTCCATCACATTAGATACAACATGGCCTTGGTTCTTCATACCTTGGTGCATCATATCTATTTGCTATATCAAATATAAGAATTGCTATGGTGAATTAAACAAAGTCCTAGAAGAAAATAAATATCATCTCTCTCATCACCATATCCAATAAATTCTGAGAATAATTATAGATTTGTTGGAATTATAAATTAATATAAATATAAATGAAAGGCTACACAAGGAACCATCTCATTATTCTATCTTCTATCCATATTCTATCTGATTCTTACTAACATCCAGGTATCATGACATAACAAATAAAAAGTGCATCCATCCAGCATCCATAAACCATCAACATATCATAACATACATCCTACATATGCATAATATGTCACATCAAAATACAAAAACAAATGCATCGATATCATGCATAACATGAGTATCATCTACATATACATTTGCATCACTTTGAATCATAAGCATAATAACACATCATAAAGCATACATCACATAACATCATGCACATAAAATAAAGCATCATATATCATGATCGCATCAAAAGTCATCTCATATATATCAGAATCATCGATGTCATGGTACAAGACAAGTATGTGATATACATAAAAATATATACATGATGCTATAAAAAATGAGTTGATGAATGAGTATACATAAAAAATTAGGCTACATAAAAAATGTGTCTACATAGGAGCTATCCTCTACTTTGTTGATCCTCTTGTTGATGGCTACTCAAGGGGCCTCCTCTCTTTGACTACCCTATTGATGGGCCGCCTATTGATCCGCTCGGTACTACGCCACTCCTATGGGAAAAATTCGGCTACTGTTGGTGTCAAGGAACCTCTCAATGGTATAAGGTCTAGTAATATGAAGCCTCAACCATAGCCTAGGAATATAAGGTGGATGAGACCATAGTGCCTTGTCCCTACGTAGAGCTAGACTCTAGTTGTTGTCTCTAACCCATTTCTTGAGCCAACCACATATCTACCCACTATCGTTGTTCGTGCTCCTAGTCTCTCTCCTACCAATATCGGTCTCACTCGGTCTTGGCATGATCTCGCTCCTGGCAAGCGGTGTCACTCTCCTATATAGTGGTGTCTTTCTCTATTTTCCTCTACTATAGGATAATCTATGGATTTGAGGCCCTTGGTGCCTATTGTACCTAATGTACAAGTTGTACTTGTTGTGGGTATATACCAAGGGAGGCTACTAAGGAGGCTATTGAGGTACCTGTTTGATGTGTCCAACCTATCCAAGAACTTGTCTAGGAACCTATACATGTTGCTGAGGAAATTTTCCTCTATCTCTATCATGGCCTACACCATCAACCCATGTTAGGTATATCAATCTAATGGGTGGATGTTGATAAAACCATGCATCATATGCCAAAATCATCCTAAGATCATTCACACCCCCCCGCATAAGCCCATGGAAAGGGATCCAACTATGTGAAGTCATCAATGGTCACATGGGGAACCATTTGAGGACCCCAAGATATGATCTCTCTAGAAGAATGTACATACACACCCCTGTAATTAGGCGCCAAAACATCCTATGTTGAATAGGACAAATGAGAGGGGGGTGAATCAGTTGTCACATATTTTAACCTTTTAATTCAATCACTAGAACTAATACATAAAACTACTTAAATGATTAATCATCAAATACCAATGCAGAAACTCAAATCCAACACATAAACACAGTAACACCAAATTTATGTCGAAAACCCAATAAGGGAAAAACCACAGTGAGGATTAATTCACACTATAGAGAATATCAAAACCGATTACAAAAAGGCTCACTACCTGAAACAAGGCTCACTGCCTGAAATAAGGACTCACTGTCCATAGGGCTACAACCCAAAGGTCTCACTGCCACAAATATATAAAGAAGACAAAGAAGACTCGATATAGAGAGACTACAATCTCAATGTAGCAAAGGATTCCACCATAGTTACTTGATCAACTCGTATGAATGATAGAGTTTGCATTTTTCTCACTACATCTAGAAACTCAGCATTAAGCTTCGCATTGATCTTCCACACATAACTCACACACACTTTTTGAATAGCATCAATGTCACAGACCTACTCTTTCACTTATCTTCCTTCTTTTCTTTTGTATGATTTTCATTACTAGCTCATCTTGTATATATATTATCTCCAACCTTGAAAAAGATACAAAGTCAGCCATCCAACTTCAAATTCAAATTAGGTTGGCTCCAAACATCATAGGGTGGAATTAGAATGAGGGATACCCAAACGCACACTTCACCGAGACCTAAAAATAGATCCAACACGCTTCATTAACATCGAAGATAGTGCTCAACGAATGATCAACTAAAGTAGTGTAAAGCACATAGAACAATTAAGCTCAGAACTTCTAGAAACCAAAAATATCTTCAATGCAATCAAAACATCTTAACTCTAGAACTGCAAGTCAAAATAATTCATCAAAGAGAAATTCAGACCAGCAACCTTTCTCCCAAACTTCAACCAAGACATAGAGAAACATAGTTCACAACTGGTGAACACAACTCAAACTTCACAACAAACCAATAGCCAAACTTCTAGATATAACAACCTTCAATAATCATGACCAACATATTTGAACCACATGAACACAAGGGAAAATACCGGAGCAACAAATGAATACCCGTAATCTTCCTTTAATACAATTTTCTCAATATCCTCAACATATATAGCCAACAACAACTAGTAGATAACCAGTTGACCAGTTGACATCAATGACAACACCTTCATTCCTTTCTCTATTCTTTGCAACATCCTGCTAATCACCAAATTATCTAGCCACTTGGTCTAGAAGATACCTCTTTATAATATGAATTTGGCAGCCCATGAGCCACCATGTCTGTCTAGCATAGAAGAGTTGATCTTGGTCGTCATCCCATAATTGTGCTTGTAGCCATGGTCTCCACCTAAATGTTGTCACATCATCTAGGAATCTCCTCCAGTAAGCTATCCATGTCACTCCTATGTGGTGGAGTGTGATCATACCTACATACCTATATACCACTAGCTCCTCCTCATTGACATCTCTCAAGAAAATCATTTTTTGAAGCACAATGATGTGCTCCCAAGCTTAGATGTGTAAAACTGTCACTCCAAAAAATATGTTGTGCCCTTGCAAGTACACCACCTGATGCATACTATGGTATAGTGTGGCTAAGATAATTAGTCCCCATGCATAAGTGTGCACCTCATCCACCATGGCCTCTAGGACTAAACCCTAGTCAATGCTAAATCCTTGGTTGTATCTATTAGGAATGAGGACTCCCATAATCAGTCATGCAATAACCAATTTGAAATTGTTGCCACGTCCACAGTGCCTCCACAAGTCAATCTGATAGCTCTCTACCTCCAGTGACTTGACTCCTAATACTCAGAACATGGTTGCCAAGCCGAGTTCTGCATCATAAATAACTCTATCTCCATGAATAGGAAATTGTAGGATGTTCTAGACATCCTCGAGGGTAATCATTGCCTTGCTTATAGGAAGATGGAAATATGAAGCCTCAGAATGCCACCTCTCCACAAGTGCAGTCATCATTGCAAGGTGGGTCTTGATATCAAGAATGTACATAATGTAATATAAATCGATGGCACCCAAGAACTCATCCTCCTCATCCTAGAATTTGTCCAACTATGATAAAATACCAAGTTTCCTCTCACAAGAAAGCAATGGTTGGAAGCTCTCCTACACGTACAACGCATACAACATCAATTTTTCTAAAAATAGGAAAAAAATATTCTAAATCTAGAACCCTAAAAAATCAAGTGAGCCTTTAAACAAGTGTGTCACCCTGTCATGTTTTTGACTACATCACTATTCAATAAGTGTGTAGTGGTATAGCAAGTTTGTATTGATTTTTATCAAGTGTGTGGATTTGAAAATTTTCAAGTGTGTTGCCATGCCAAAATCAAGTGTGTGTGTGTCTGCAATTGTGTTGAAGTATACTCAAACCCTAGCACAATTTCTCTAGAGAAACGTTGAACTGCAAGTGTGTTTCTAGACCTTGTAAGTGTGTCACCGACCATAACAACTGTGTCGCTAAAATAGAGAAACATTTTTTTCCCTATTTAACCCTATATTTAGCTACATAAAAAAGTGTGCAAGAAAAGTTTTTCAGGGTACATATTGGTGGTCCTAGATTAGCTTTCTATTGGAACTCACGGACTTAGTCTGCACGATGTAGGGGAAGCACACAATCCACCATTCTGTCAGTTGCATTCTCAAAATCACTCTAGGTTCCCCAAATTTCTCAAACTCAAATGTGCAAATGAGTTTGAAAGTGACCCCAAACCCCTATATGTGCATGAAAAATTAGGTGTTTTTGACCTAAGTGCATGGTGTGAACCTAGGGTTTTGATCCTGCATCTCCGATTTTGAGTTTTGTAGCCTATTATAAGTTTTTTTATCAATGTCTTGAGGCTTATTTTTTGTCCTCTTTGTAGCTGAACTAATCTCACAACCATGTCATGATCCTAATTGAAAATTAGTTTTTTTCACTCAAACTCTTGAGGGGGTAGTATACTAGTAGTCATTCTTTCTAGTAGGGAACAATGGGGCATCAAGAAAAATCACGAAAACATTTAATTTCCTATTTAAGCAACATCAGTTCTTTGAAACATTGCAATGAGTGCATTGCTTCAAAGACGGGTAAAATATAGACACTTAAAACTATCCTAATAATATCACACTTGATTTCTTGTACTAACACCATTTCTAGTCTATTTCACCTAATTTGTCCATTTAATTAAATAATATCAATTGTTTAGTTAAATTCATATTTTCTCCTATTAATTAAATAAATCAATTTATAAAAGTGGTGTCCTCAAAATGCTAGCCTTTAGAGCCTACCAAATTTGTGATGATGATCACTTAATCCCTAAGTCAAACTATCTGCATCATGTCTTAAAATTGAATGGGTACTCTTCTAATCAAATTTCTCAAGCCTTTAATAAAGCCAAGACAAGTCTCATCTCCTCCATTAAATCCAACCAACTCTCCAATCCCTTTGTGCAAACCTCCCTTATATTGATGGAATTTCCCAAAAGATCGCCAAGATCCTTCATAAAAAAGGCCTCTGTTATGCTTTTAAACCCTTCTCTACCCTCAAAAATTGTATCCCCTCTCTTAAATACTCCAAAGACATCATTCTTGAATTTGGATTCTATAAGGTGGTTTGTTCATGTGGCACACCTTATATAGGTGAAACTGGTCACTCGTTTAGCACTAGGATCAAAGAGCATAGTGTTGACATCAGACATGAATGTGTTCTCAAGTATGCTCTAGCCAACCATTCCTCTTCTACCAAACACCATATCTGCATGGAAAGCACTCAAATCTTATTCAAAGAAGACAATTTCTTCAAAATAAAACACAAAGAATCCATCAAAATTAACAATCACCCATTGAGCCTCAATCGTGATGATGGGTGAAGGCTTAGTCAATCATGGCATCCTTTGTTGGCCAACCTAAAATCCCTCCATCTTCCTTCCTCTTCTTAGATCCTTAGGGTCTCCTTCTATCCCAAGATCCCTTCACCTGCTTCCTCTTGTTAGCCCCTTGTGTCTCCTTTCCCTCTCTTGATTTTGTATTTTTGTTTTGGTTTTTGGCATTTTTGTAGGTTTTTGTATGTGTTTGTTTTATAATTCTCCTTATTTGTCTCTTCTTGTCCTCTTAATTTATTTCATTTGTTAGTCTTTTTTTGGTTTGTAGTATTTTATTGTTCTTGTTTTCTTATGTGTTGTTAGTTGGAGGTGGGTATGTTTTTGGTTTAGTGGCATTTTTTGTTTCATTTATTTATTTTTTCTTTTCATCATATTGGTGTATGTTTGTGTTTGTTTTTGCCTTTACATTTTTTTGCATTTGCTTGTTCTATTTGGGTTTTTGGTTTTGTATTTGTATGTTTTTGTTTGTTTATAGTTGTAAGTTTGTATTTTGTTCTCATTTGTATGTATATATTTTTTGTAGATTTAATTGTAGTTATTAAGTTTATTTATTTGTTTGATGTGTTGGTAGTTTAATTTATTTTATTGTTTGATGTGTTGGTAGTTTAATTTATTTTATTGTTTTTGTTTAAGTTTGTGTTTATATGTTTACATGTGGTTGTTTATCTTTGTTATTTTTATGTTTTTGTGTGCATTTGCATATGGGTTTTTTTTGTTTTTGTTTATTTGTTTGTATATGTATTTGGTTTTTTTTTTTAATTTCTTTTATGTCCTTTGTCTTCATATTTTAATTCATTTACATTAGTCCATTTTTAATTGTGTGTAGTTTTTATCAGTGGTTTTATTTTTGTTTGCTTATGTATTTGGCATGTTGGTTTTTTTAATTTAATTTAATTGTTTTTTTTTGCGTATGTGTGTAATTTTTGTTTCTCTTATATGCATGCAATTGTATGTATGTATATGTATATGTTTATATTTTTAATTCTCATTTATGTCTTACTTTATCCTCTTTTTTGTATCTTAATTATTTATATTATTTCTTTGATAAATTTTTTTTTGTATGTATTTATGTGTGTTCATGTTTGTAATTATTATTTCATTTTTTGGTATTGGTTTTTGGTGTTTATGTTTTCGGGTATATGCTTAGGTTTATATATGTTTGTATGCATATGTATTTGGTATTGATTGTTTTTATGTATGTATGTATATGTATGTATTTTTATGTATGTATGTATCTAGTATGCGTTTGTGTTTATGTATTTGTATGTATATGTACGTTTGTGCATGTATATGTGTATTTGGTATGCGTTTGTGTTTGTGTATTTGTATGTATATGCTCATTTTTGCATGTATATGTGTATATGTATGTATACATATATATTTTCTTTTGTTTTCCTATATATTTATGGTTTTTGTGTTTTTAGCAATTTCCTTTTTGGTCCTTCTTGGTCTTCTAATTTTAATTTTTTAGTCTATATATTATTGATTGAATTAAAATATTTTGTTAGGACTTCCTTCTTGCTTTTTTGGTGTATTGCTCTTATTGAGTATTTCTCCTTTCTTCCTTTTTCCTTAAGTTGGTTCAAGTTTTAGTTGTTTCTTCTTTTATGTTTTTAATTTTAATTTTCTTGTCTTCCTTGATCCTCATGCATCCTTCTCTCCCCTCCTCCTCTTGTATCTTAAGGCTAGTCTTGGTCTGCAACTATCCATTTCTCCTTGAGCTCTTTGTTTTTCATCCTGATGATGGATCATGGAGTGTGATCCAAAACATTGAAGAAAAAATTATTATGCAATCAAATCCAAAGATCTAAGCAAATAAACAATATGGATTGTGGAAACTTGATATCATTAATCAATTTATTTAGTTAATTCATTATTCTTCATACTAATTTCATTCTCACTTGATTAAATAATGTAAATTATTTATCATCCTTCACACTTTGATTAAATAATTCATGATTATTTAATTAAATATTTTCTCTCATTCACTTGCACAATGAATATTCTCTTGGAATATTCCATTTTCAAATTCAAATATTTTCCCCCAAATGAAAATATCTCCAACATTCCTCAAACATAATTCCTAAAAATTAGGGAATTGGTTGAGTCTCTCATGCATCCTGAATTGTTGATTCGATCTTTGATCTATGCCTCATGGATTGTCAATCATTGGATTCATCCTTGATCCATGCTCATTCCTCTCATTTGATTTTATCCATTGATTAACCTTTTTGATCTTCACCATTGATTATAATTTCAAAAATCTATAAATCAGTGTTCCATGGGGTTTCAGGGATAGGGATGGGGGGATGGCAAGGGAAGTGTTTCGGGGGCACTGGGACAAGGGGTCTAAGTTTGAGGACAACAGGGGGGTGGTGGGGCAGTGATCCTGAAATACATATAGTAATGTTAGTTGTAAAGCCAGATTCCACAACCTTTGCCAACATCCTCCTGCCTGTATTATGATTATGAAATGATTAAAAAATTAAAAGTTTTAAAATTTAAATTTTAAAATGCTCTGGTCGATATGTATGAGACTGAGTATCAATTTGATACTCAATCTCATACATATTGACTAGAGCATTTTGTAAATTAAAATTTTCCATCAAACTTTAATCAAACGGTGAACTAGAACCCTAAAAATGTGCAAGCATGGGCGAGGCACATGAACTGTTAGATTGAATACCTCAAAGAGATGACATCTCTTTGAGGCATTCAATCTAACAGTTCATGTGCCTTTCCCATGCTTGCATATTTTTAGGGTTTGACCCCTCCTTACCTATGTGGCTACAATGTGAATCAAAGCTTTGGGATGGGCATGGACATCTAAAAAAGAACCCTACATACCTGTAACTTTCAATCACCCAAAATTAGATGCCCACAGATTAGTTGTGTAAACAAAAAAATGAAAATAGAAGAAAAAGCAAAAGGCATGGTTGATTTAGCCTTTTATGCTTTTAAAAATACTATAAAATTTAAAATTTCTAATTTTTACTTTTGTTTTTTTTTTAAATATTTTTTTATTGCATTTTTAAGGGGGACACTTGGAAGTTTCTTCTAGTTTGAGGTACGTCTGGAAGTCTCGGGAACATCCAGAAGTCTTCTCAAAAGAGATACATCTTGGAGGCGGTAGAGAAATGGGGGGACGACGAGGACACGAAGGGGACACAAAGGGGGGACATTTCCCTGAAGTCTCTGAGTCTCATAAACATCCCCGTCTTGGAAACAACAAGATTTTTGGGGGGGACGCATCCCCATGGAACACTGCTATAAATAGTGAGCATTTTCCCATGATAATCATCCACAAGCTTTGGGTAAACTTACTCTCTTGAATTGAATCTTCAATTTAATCAATTTGAGAGCACTTGTGAGACATGTGAATTCATCCATTCATCAATTGCTTTGCATAATCATGGATTTTTTTTAGGTTGAAGCACTCCACATACAACTTGGACATAATCCCACAATGGGATTAAGGTTTACATTTCCTTAGTTAGATTTCAATTTGATTTACTTTGAATATTTCATGCTTTTGAATTCTAGTTTTGATTTTGTGAACAATTTCATTGGATTGTATGATTAATTGATCAATTGTTTAGCTATTTTGGTTTAATTAATGTCATTTGATTAGTTAATTTTATACATTCACAATACATAAGCAACAAAATATTCTTTCTATAGTTCTCATAAAGTCGCCTAACTCTCAAGCATTGTTGGTTAGTTAGATGAAAGAATAAAAAAAAATGGATAAGAAAAAAAGAAATGAAAGAAAAATCCACATTTATATCAAACAAAAAATAAATTCTCCTCTTATGGGGGAGTCTTTTTCCTCACATGGGGTTTTTCCCTCATTCTTTAGTGAGAGTATTTCTTCATCTCTCTTTTGGGGAGGACTTTTGTCCTAATAGGTTTTCTCCTTTTCCTCGTTTGTGAGAGATTGTATTTATACATGGGTGCCTAATATGGTCTAGTAGCTAGAACCCATATTTGCATCATTTGCATAATAATATTCTCCCTAAGTTGCACTTAAGGAGGGGTATTGGTGTGAATAGGTATTTTACCTATCTAGTTCATTTATAGGTCTTATTTACATTTTAAGTTTACTTAGGTCCTAGGAATATTTGTAGAAGTCTTAGTTGCCACTTAGATCTTATCTTATCTTTTTGGTATTTAATATTTGGTGAGTTAACTTTGTCTCATGACATAGGATTAAGACAATTGTCGTGATCTTGTCTAATCCTATGTCTCACATTGGATATATAACCAAGGGGTTCTCATTTTTAAATCATTCAATTCCAGTGCAATCTTGTGTACTGCATATTGATCACATTTGATCTAATATTATCTTGCATCCATTATTGCAAATTTATGCTCTTGATTTTCTCTCTTGTAGAAGGTTATTTTTGGTTTTTCAGGTGATCTTGGAGGCTTGAGTCCTTGAGTGAATCCAACAAAAAATTAAAAAAATTGGTCCAAAATCTCATATTCCATTCAAAGTAGAATATCTACCTAGAAAGGTAGATGGTTATATTTTTAGGAAGAATGATCATGATCAAAGCTATATATCACAATTTCAAGTTATATAATGTTTGTATTAAAGATTCCTAAGAATGTACTAAGTGATATTGAAAAAATTAGATGGTTTCTATGGAAAGGAAATTTTGATAATAAACATAAAATCCCTCTAATCTCTTGGGATAAAAATCTGTAGAGATATATTAGATGGTGGTATAGGAATATATAAACTTGAAGCTAAAAACTTGGCTCTTGGTGCCTAGATTTCTTGGAACTTGTTTTGTAAGACAAAGGAAAATTAGGTTAATGTAAGAAAAATATATGGACTCAAATTAAATAATTTTCACTATGAAAATCCCCAAACTAGTTCTAAAATGTAGGGAGGTAATACTGCCTCACCTTATCTTGGTTATTCACAATATAGAAAGGTTCTTTTCTGGGAAGATTTTTGGAATAGTAATCCTCCATTAAGAAGTCATGACTCCTTTCTACAAGAAAAAAATATATTTGAAATAGGCATGGGGAGAGAAAGTAAAGGATTATTTTACTCTTTCAAATGATCATATAAAAACAAAGTTAAATGGAAGGACTTCAATGACTACCCCTTTCCTCAAGATATAAAACAACTCCTTAAAAGATATTTACTAAAAGAAAGATCTTCTCAAACTCTCAAGATCAGCTAGTGTGGGTCCCCTCAAAATTTGGATAGTATAATGTAAATAAAGGGTACAAATCCTTAACATCTAAAGGCAAAAATATTCAAAATACTAGACCCTACAGGTTATGTTGGAATGATGCAGTTCTTCCAAATAAAATATATTTCTTGTGGATGACTTAAAAAAATATAATTTTAACAAGTACAATGTCGGTGAGGTTAGGAGTATCTGGTACTTTCAATTGTGTGTTATGTGATGAAGTTGAGGAATTTACTGATTGTCTTCTCCTCAACTTCTAGTTCTCACAATATTGTTGGAAATGGCTTCTTAACAAGTTGAACTAGCAATCTCCACTATTGAATACATTATTTGATATCTTTAGTAGTTGACATATTCTCAATAAGGAGGCACTCTTTGCTTCCATTTGGTAGGTGTCTCCTTTTTTATTGATTTGGAATATTTGGTTAGCAAGGAACAAAAGTATTTTCAGAAAGGAAATTCAACCTATCAACATAGCCATTGTAAAAATTGAGAAATCCATTTCAAGAGATGTAATGGTACAAATTTACAAAGAAAAATATCCAAATTCAATATTCACTTCTTGGGATTCTTATATTATCTTTGAATTGAAACAATTATTGGTCCCAAATAAAGGAGATCTTCAAGGTAGGAAAAAGGCTAAGGTAAATAGAAACAAAGTGAGATGGTCCCTTCCACCTTCAACATTGATAAAATTAAATTTCGATGAAGCTTCAAGGGGTAACCCAAATTTCTTTGGTAATGGATGTGT
>VDFB02000007.1:182184953-182210495 GCA_007258455.2 Sequoia sempervirens
AAGGCTCACTACCTGAAACAAGGCTCACTGCCTGAAATAAGGACTCACTGTCCATAGGGCTACAACCCAAAGGTCTCACTGCCACAAATATATAAAGAAGACAAAGAAGACTCGATATAGAGAGACTACAATCTCAATGTAGCAAAGGATTCCACCATAGTTACTTGATCAACTCGTATGAATGATAGAGTTTGCATTTTTCTCACTACATCTAGAAACTCAGCATTAAGCTTCGCATTGATCTTCCACACATAACTCACACACACTTTTTGAATAGCATCAATGTCACAGACCTACTCTTTCACTTATCTTCCTTCTTTTCTTTTGTATGATTTTCATTACTAGCTCATCTTGTATATATATTATCTCCAACCTTGAAAAAGATACAAAGTCAGCCATCCAACTTCAAATTCAAATTAGGTTGGCTCCAAACATCATAGGGTGGAATTAGAATGAGGGATACCCAAACGCACACTTCACCGAGACCTAAAAATAGATCCAACACGCTTCATTAACATCGAAGATAGTGCTCAACGAATGATCAACTAAAGTAGTGTAAAGCACATAGAACAATTAAGCTCAGAACTTCTAGAAACCAAAAATATCTTCAATGCAATCAAAACATCTTAACTCTAGAACTGCAAGTCAAAATAATTCATCAAAGAGAAATTCAGACCAGCAACCTTTCTCCCAAACTTCAACCAAGACATAGAGAAACATAGTTCACAACTGGTGAACACAACTCAAACTTCACAACAAACCAATAGCCAAACTTCTAGATATAACAACCTTCAATAATCATGACCAACATATTTGAACCACATGAACACAAGGGAAAATACCGGAGCAACAAATGAATACCCGTAATCTTCCTTTAATACAATTTTCTCAATATCCTCAACATATATAGCCAACAACAACTAGTAGATAACCAGTTGACCAGTTGACATCAATGACAACACCTTCATTCCTTTCTCTATTCTTTGCAACATCCTGCTAATCACCAAATTATCTAGCCACTTGGTCTAGAAGATACCTCTTTATAATATGAATTTGGCAGCCCATGAGCCACCATGTCTGTCTAGCATAGAAGAGTTGATCTTGGTCGTCATCCCATAATTGTGCTTGTAGCCATGGTCTCCACCTAAATGTTGTCACATCATCTAGGAATCTCCTCCAGTAAGCTATCCATGTCACTCCTATGTGGTGGAGTGTGATCATACCTACATACCTATATACCACTAGCTCCTCCTCATTGACATCTCTCAAGAAAATCATTTTTTGAAGCACAATGATGTGCTCCCAAGCTTAGATGTGTAAAACTGTCACTCCAAAAA
The DNA here is from genome assembly GCA_007258455.2 of Sequoia sempervirens. Taxonomy (NCBI): domain Eukaryota; kingdom Viridiplantae; phylum Streptophyta; class Pinopsida; order Cupressales; family Cupressaceae; genus Sequoia; species Sequoia sempervirens. The sequence continues at coordinate 182,186,291 of VDFB02000007.1, forward strand.
ATATGTTGTGCCCTTGCAAGTACACCACCTGATGCATACTATGGTATAGTGTGGCTAAGATAATTAGTCCCCATGCATAAGTGTGCACCTCATCCACCATGGCCTCTAGGACTAAACCCTAGTCAATGCTAAATCCTTGGTTGTATCTATTAGGAATGAGGACTCCCATAATCAGTCATGCAATAACCAATTTGAAATTGTTGCCACGTCCACAGTGCCTCCACAAGTCAATCTGATAGCTCTCTACCTCCAGTGACTTGACTCCTAATACTCAGAACATGGTTGCCAAGCCGAGTTCTGCATCATAAATAACTCTATCTCCATGAATAGGAAATTGTAGGATGTTCTAGACATCCTCGAGGGTAATCATTGCCTTGCTTATAGGAAGATGGAAATATGAAGCCTCAGAATGCCACCTCTCCACAAGTGCAGTCATCATTGCAAGGTGGGTCTTGATATCAAGAATGTACATAATGTAATATAAATCGATGGCACCCAAGAACTCATCCTCCTCATCCTAGAATTTGTCCAACTATGATAAAATACCAAGTTTCCTCTCACAAGAAAGCAATGGTTGGAAGCTCTCCTACACGTACAACGCATACAACATCAATTTTTCTAAAAATAGGAAAAAAATATTCTAAATCTAGAACCCTAAAAAATCAAGTGAGCCTTTAAACAAGTGTGTCACCCTGTCATGTTTTTGACTACATCACTATTCAATAAGTGTGTAGTGGTATAGCAAGTTTGTATTGATTTTTATCAAGTGTGTGGATTTGAAAATTTTCAAGTGTGTTGCCATGCCAAAATCAAGTGTGTGTGTGTCTGCAATTGTGTTGAAGTATACTCAAACCCTAGCACAATTTCTCTAGAGAAACGTTGAACTGCAAGTGTGTTTCTAGACCTTGTAAGTGTGTCACCGACCATAACAACTGTGTCGCTAAAATAGAGAAACATTTTTTTCCCTATTTAACCCTATATTTAGCTACATAAAAAAGTGTGCAAGAAAAGTTTTTCAGGGTACATATTGGTGGTCCTAGATTAGCTTTCTATTGGAACTCACGGACTTAGTCTGCACGATGTAGGGGAAGCACACAATCCACCATTCTGTCAGTTGCATTCTCAAAATCACTCTAGGTTCCCCAAATTTCTCAAACTCAAATGTGCAAATGAGTTTGAAAGTGACCCCAAACCCCTATATGTGCATGAAAAATTAGGTGTTTTTGACCTAAGTGCATGGTGTGAACCTAGGGTTTTGATCCTGCATCTCCGATTTTGAGTTTTGTAGCCTATTATAAGTTTTTTTATCAATGTCTTGAGGCTTATTTTTTGTCCTCTTTGTAGCTGAACTAATCTCACAACCATGTCATGATCCTAATTGAAAATTAGTTTTTTTCACTCAAACTCTTGAGGGGGTAGTATACTAGTAGTCATTCTTTCTAGTAGGGAACAATGGGGCATCAAGAAAAATCACGAAAACATTTAATTTCCTATTTAAGCAACATCAGTTCTTTGAAACATTGCAATGAGTGCATTGCTTCAAAGACGGGTAAAATATAGACACTTAAAACTATCCTAATAATATCACACTTGATTTCTTGTACTAACACCATTTCTAGTCTATTTCACCTAATTTGTCCATTTAATTAAATAATATCAATTGTTTAGTTAAATTCATATTTTCTCCTATTAATTAAATAAATCAATTTATAAAAGTGGTGTCCTCAAAATGCTAGCCTTTAGAGCCTACCAAATTTGTGATGATGATCACTTAATCCCTAAGTCAAACTATCTGCATCATGTCTTAAAATTGAATGGGTACTCTTCTAATCAAATTTCTCAAGCCTTTAATAAAGCCAAGACAAGTCTCATCTCCTCCATTAAATCCAACCAACTCTCCAATCCCTTTGTGCAAACCTCCCTTATATTGATGGAATTTCCCAAAAGATCGCCAAGATCCTTCATAAAAAAGGCCTCTGTTATGCTTTTAAACCCTTCTCTACCCTCAAAAATTGTATCCCCTCTCTTAAATACTCCAAAGACATCATTCTTGAATTTGGATTCTATAAGGTGGTTTGTTCATGTGGCACACCTTATATAGGTGAAACTGGTCACTCGTTTAGCACTAGGATCAAAGAGCATAGTGTTGACATCAGACATGAATGTGTTCTCAAGTATGCTCTAGCCAACCATTCCTCTTCTACCAAACACCATATCTGCATGGAAAGCACTCAAATCTTATTCAAAGAAGACAATTTCTTCAAAATAAAACACAAAGAATCCATCAAAATTAACAATCACCCATTGAGCCTCAATCGTGATGATGGGTGAAGGCTTAGTCAATCATGGCATCCTTTGTTGGCCAACCTAAAATCCCTCCATCTTCCTTCCTCTTCTTAGATCCTTAGGGTCTCCTTCTATCCCAAGATCCCTTCACCTGCTTCCTCTTGTTAGCCCCTTGTGTCTCCTTTCCCTCTCTTGATTTTGTATTTTTGTTTTGGTTTTTGGCATTTTTGTAGGTTTTTGTATGTGTTTGTTTTATAATTCTCCTTATTTGTCTCTTCTTGTCCTCTTAATTTATTTCATTTGTTAGTCTTTTTTTGGTTTGTAGTATTTTATTGTTCTTGTTTTCTTATGTGTTGTTAGTTGGAGGTGGGTATGTTTTTGGTTTAGTGGCATTTTTTGTTTCATTTATTTATTTTTTCTTTTCATCATATTGGTGTATGTTTGTGTTTGTTTTTGCCTTTACATTTTTTTGCATTTGCTTGTTCTATTTGGGTTTTTGGTTTTGTATTTGTATGTTTTTGTTTGTTTATAGTTGTAAGTTTGTATTTTGTTCTCATTTGTATGTATATATTTTTTGTAGATTTAATTGTAGTTATTAAGTTTATTTATTTGTTTGATGTGTTGGTAGTTTAATTTATTTTATTGTTTGATGTGTTGGTAGTTTAATTTATTTTATTGTTTTTGTTTAAGTTTGTGTTTATATGTTTACATGTGGTTGTTTATCTTTGTTATTTTTATGTTTTTGTGTGCATTTGCATATGGGTTTTTTTTGTTTTTGTTTATTTGTTTGTATATGTATTTGGTTTTTTTTTTTAATTTCTTTTATGTCCTTTGTCTTCATATTTTAATTCATTTACATTAGTCCATTTTTAATTGTGTGTAGTTTTTATCAGTGGTTTTATTTTTGTTTGCTTATGTATTTGGCATGTTGGTTTTTTTAATTTAATTTAATTGTTTTTTTTTGCGTATGTGTGTAATTTTTGTTTCTCTTATATGCATGCAATTGTATGTATGTATATGTATATGTTTATATTTTTAATTCTCATTTATGTCTTACTTTATCCTCTTTTTTGTATCTTAATTATTTATATTATTTCTTTGATAAATTTTTTTTTGTATGTATTTATGTGTGTTCATGTTTGTAATTATTATTTCATTTTTTGGTATTGGTTTTTGGTGTTTATGTTTTCGGGTATATGCTTAGGTTTATATATGTTTGTATGCATATGTATTTGGTATTGATTGTTTTTATGTATGTATGTATATGTATGTATTTTTATGTATGTATGTATCTAGTATGCGTTTGTGTTTATGTATTTGTATGTATATGTACGTTTGTGCATGTATATGTGTATTTGGTATGCGTTTGTGTTTGTGTATTTGTATGTATATGCTCATTTTTGCATGTATATGTGTATATGTATGTATACATATATATTTTCTTTTGTTTTCCTATATATTTATGGTTTTTGTGTTTTTAGCAATTTCCTTTTTGGTCCTTCTTGGTCTTCTAATTTTAATTTTTTAGTCTATATATTATTGATTGAATTAAAATATTTTGTTAGGACTTCCTTCTTGCTTTTTTGGTGTATTGCTCTTATTGAGTATTTCTCCTTTCTTCCTTTTTCCTTAAGTTGGTTCAAGTTTTAGTTGTTTCTTCTTTTATGTTTTTAATTTTAATTTTCTTGTCTTCCTTGATCCTCATGCATCCTTCTCTCCCCTCCTCCTCTTGTATCTTAAGGCTAGTCTTGGTCTGCAACTATCCATTTCTCCTTGAGCTCTTTGTTTTTCATCCTGATGATGGATCATGGAGTGTGATCCAAAACATTGAAGAAAAAATTATTATGCAATCAAATCCAAAGATCTAAGCAAATAAACAATATGGATTGTGGAAACTTGATATCATTAATCAATTTATTTAGTTAATTCATTATTCTTCATACTAATTTCATTCTCACTTGATTAAATAATGTAAATTATTTATCATCCTTCACACTTTGATTAAATAATTCATGATTATTTAATTAAATATTTTCTCTCATTCACTTGCACAATGAATATTCTCTTGGAATATTCCATTTTCAAATTCAAATATTTTCCCCCAAATGAAAATATCTCCAACATTCCTCAAACATAATTCCTAAAAATTAGGGAATTGGTTGAGTCTCTCATGCATCCTGAATTGTTGATTCGATCTTTGATCTATGCCTCATGGATTGTCAATCATTGGATTCATCCTTGATCCATGCTCATTCCTCTCATTTGATTTTATCCATTGATTAACCTTTTTGATCTTCACCATTGATTATAATTTCAAAAATCTATAAATCAGTGTTCCATGGGGTTTCAGGGATAGGGATGGGGGGATGGCAAGGGAAGTGTTTCGGGGGCACTGGGACAAGGGGTCTAAGTTTGAGGACAACAGGGGGGTGGTGGGGCAGTGATCCTGAAATACATATAGTAATGTTAGTTGTAAAGCCAGATTCCACAACCTTTGCCAACATCCTCCTGCCTGTATTATGATTATGAAATGATTAAAAAATTAAAAGTTTTAAAATTTAAATTTTAAAATGCTCTGGTCGATATGTATGAGACTGAGTATCAATTTGATACTCAATCTCATACATATTGACTAGAGCATTTTGTAAATTAAAATTTTCCATCAAACTTTAATCAAACGGTGAACTAGAACCCTAAAAATGTGCAAGCATGGGCGAGGCACATGAACTGTTAGATTGAATACCTCAAAGAGATGACATCTCTTTGAGGCATTCAATCTAACAGTTCATGTGCCTTTCCCATGCTTGCATATTTTTAGGGTTTGACCCCTCCTTACCTATGTGGCTACAATGTGAATCAAAGCTTTGGGATGGGCATGGACATCTAAAAAAGAACCCTACATACCTGTAACTTTCAATCACCCAAAATTAGATGCCCACAGATTAGTTGTGTAAACAAAAAAATGAAAATAGAAGAAAAAGCAAAAGGCATGGTTGATTTAGCCTTTTATGCTTTTAAAAATACTATAAAATTTAAAATTTCTAATTTTTACTTTTGTTTTTTTTTTAAATATTTTTTTATTGCATTTTTAAGGGGGACACTTGGAAGTTTCTTCTAGTTTGAGGTACGTCTGGAAGTCTCGGGAACATCCAGAAGTCTTCTCAAAAGAGATACATCTTGGAGGCGGTAGAGAAATGGGGGGACGACGAGGACACGAAGGGGACACAAAGGGGGGACATTTCCCTGAAGTCTCTGAGTCTCATAAACATCCCCGTCTTGGAAACAACAAGATTTTTGGGGGGGACGCATCCCCATGGAACACTGCTATAAATAGTGAGCATTTTCCCATGATAATCATCCACAAGCTTTGGGTAAACTTACTCTCTTGAATTGAATCTTCAATTTAATCAATTTGAGAGCACTTGTGAGACATGTGAATTCATCCATTCATCAATTGCTTTGCATAATCATGGATTTTTTTTAGGTTGAAGCACTCCACATACAACTTGGACATAATCCCACAATGGGATTAAGGTTTACATTTCCTTAGTTAGATTTCAATTTGATTTACTTTGAATATTTCATGCTTTTGAATTCTAGTTTTGATTTTGTGAACAATTTCATTGGATTGTATGATTAATTGATCAATTGTTTAGCTATTTTGGTTTAATTAATGTCATTTGATTAGTTAATTTTATACATTCACAATACATAAGCAACAAAATATTCTTTCTATAGTTCTCATAAAGTCGCCTAACTCTCAAGCATTGTTGGTTAGTTAGATGAAAGAATAAAAAAAAATGGATAAGAAAAAAAGAAATGAAAGAAAAATCCACATTTATATCAAACAAAAAATAAATTCTCCTCTTATGGGGGAGTCTTTTTCCTCACATGGGGTTTTTCCCTCATTCTTTAGTGAGAGTATTTCTTCATCTCTCTTTTGGGGAGGACTTTTGTCCTAATAGGTTTTCTCCTTTTCCTCGTTTGTGAGAGATTGTATTTATACATGGGTGCCTAATATGGTCTAGTAGCTAGAACCCATATTTGCATCATTTGCATAATAATATTCTCCCTAAGTTGCACTTAAGGAGGGGTATTGGTGTGAATAGGTATTTTACCTATCTAGTTCATTTATAGGTCTTATTTACATTTTAAGTTTACTTAGGTCCTAGGAATATTTGTAGAAGTCTTAGTTGCCACTTAGATCTTATCTTATCTTTTTGGTATTTAATATTTGGTGAGTTAACTTTGTCTCATGACATAGGATTAAGACAATTGTCGTGATCTTGTCTAATCCTATGTCTCACATTGGATATATAACCAAGGGGTTCTCATTTTTAAATCATTCAATTCCAGTGCAATCTTGTGTACTGCATATTGATCACATTTGATCTAATATTATCTTGCATCCATTATTGCAAATTTATGCTCTTGATTTTCTCTCTTGTAGAAGGTTATTTTTGGTTTTTCAGGTGATCTTGGAGGCTTGAGTCCTTGAGTGAATCCAACAAAAAATTAAAAAAATTGGTCCAAAATCTCATATTCCATTCAAAGTAGAATATCTACCTAGAAAGGTAGATGGTTATATTTTTAGGAAGAATGATCATGATCAAAGCTATATATCACAATTTCAAGTTATATAATGTTTGTATTAAAGATTCCTAAGAATGTACTAAGTGATATTGAAAAAATTAGATGGTTTCTATGGAAAGGAAATTTTGATAATAAACATAAAATCCCTCTAATCTCTTGGGATAAAAATCTGTAGAGATATATTAGATGGTGGTATAGGAATATATAAACTTGAAGCTAAAAACTTGGCTCTTGGTGCCTAGATTTCTTGGAACTTGTTTTGTAAGACAAAGGAAAATTAGGTTAATGTAAGAAAAATATATGGACTCAAATTAAATAATTTTCACTATGAAAATCCCCAAACTAGTTCTAAAATGTAGGGAGGTAATACTGCCTCACCTTATCTTGGTTATTCACAATATAGAAAGGTTCTTTTCTGGGAAGATTTTTGGAATAGTAATCCTCCATTAAGAAGTCATGACTCCTTTCTACAAGAAAAAAATATATTTGAAATAGGCATGGGGAGAGAAAGTAAAGGATTATTTTACTCTTTCAAATGATCATATAAAAACAAAGTTAAATGGAAGGACTTCAATGACTACCCCTTTCCTCAAGATATAAAACAACTCCTTAAAAGATATTTACTAAAAGAAAGATCTTCTCAAACTCTCAAGATCAGCTAGTGTGGGTCCCCTCAAAATTTGGATAGTATAATGTAAATAAAGGGTACAAATCCTTAACATCTAAAGGCAAAAATATTCAAAATACTAGACCCTACAGGTTATGTTGGAATGATGCAGTTCTTCCAAATAAAATATATTTCTTGTGGATGACTTAAAAAAATATAATTTTAACAAGTACAATGTCGGTGAGGTTAGGAGTATCTGGTACTTTCAATTGTGTGTTATGTGATGAAGTTGAGGAATTTACTGATTGTCTTCTCCTCAACTTCTAGTTCTCACAATATTGTTGGAAATGGCTTCTTAACAAGTTGAACTAGCAATCTCCACTATTGAATACATTATTTGATATCTTTAGTAGTTGACATATTCTCAATAAGGAGGCACTCTTTGCTTCCATTTGGTAGGTGTCTCCTTTTTTATTGATTTGGAATATTTGGTTAGCAAGGAACAAAAGTATTTTCAGAAAGGAAATTCAACCTATCAACATAGCCATTGTAAAAATTGAGAAATCCATTTCAAGAGATGTAATGGTACAAATTTACAAAGAAAAATATCCAAATTCAATATTCACTTCTTGGGATTCTTATATTATCTTTGAATTGAAACAATTATTGGTCCCAAATAAAGGAGATCTTCAAGGTAGGAAAAAGGCTAAGGTAAATAGAAACAAAGTGAGATGGTCCCTTCCACCTTCAACATTGATAAAATTAAATTTCGATGAAGCTTCAAGGGGTAACCCAAATTTCTTTGGTAATGGATGTGTTTTAAGAGACTGCAATAACACTATTCTAAAAGCTCTAGCTCTATAACTAAATTAGATGGCATAAGTAATACTGTGGAAGCATAGGCACCACTAGTAGGTTTGAAGCTAGCAATAAAAATAAATTAAAAAAGTCTATATATTAAGGGGGATATAACAAATATCATAAGTTCCTATAAAAAAGAAAAATTCTTGCACTAGAAGATAAATTATATTCTTAGGAAGTATGGTCTGTACTCTCTAAACTTTATATGTATAAATTTAATCATTGCTATAGATAGGCAAATGGCTAGTAGATAGTTTAGAAAATTTTACCCATGAGATGGAGATAGGCTATCGAATTTTTGATGTAAATGATCTAAGAATTTTATCACTTCAATAATGAAAAATGAGCAACTACCCCAAAATGAGGGGTAAAATCTACTAATATTTTTGCATGTTTTTAATGCAGGTATCATAATCCCCATTTGATGTGCATCACGATTCTATGTACCTTGAGTTCAGATGACTTTCATTGATCATTAAATATATTTATGGAGGTGTCCTACAGTACTATTTCATCGTGCCATATTTCACAATTTTAAGCTTTGATTGAACCTTTCATTTGTGTAAGTGTAGACATCTGAGCTATGGTGTTGCCAAGGAAATCATATCTATATGCTGTTATGGCAATTGCACATACGTAATGCTTATAAGAATATATGTGAAGTTCATTTTCTTCACTCATGAACGATTGTGCTCTACGTCTAAATAATGGCTAACCTTCCTTACAATAATCAAATAAATATTCAAGACTGATTGTCGTCTCGTAGAGGAAGTGTTTGGCTTCATTATAGGACAATCCATTTAGTAGATCTCTCCATGGGTTTTATACCCTTTACAAGTAGTTTCCATGGTCTTATCAAACTCAATGGAATTGTTACAATCATATGGGCTCCTCCTACAAACTGTTGTAGATTATATTCAAGAACAATACATATTTGGATAGACAGATAATGAAGTAATAAAGGGTTGTGATCTGTATAATGGCAAGGGACTGGTGGGAGTATTTTCTAGCACGAGCAATTAGAGAAAATTAGAAAATTCATAATGAAATCCCTCTGGAGAATGCTTTGAATGCACACCATAAGGAATTGGGCTCTAATCTGGTTGAACAAGTTTGGGTTATATATCAAGCAATCACCTTTCTTCTTGCACATGTCCACCACCCTCCCCTACCTCCTGTAGCTGTCAGTCCTACACCCAGTGAAGAACAAGATGAGAATGAAATCATGAATATTATGTAACTTTTGTTCTCATAAATATCTCTATTTTGATATGCTTTTTGTTTTCTTTTGCTCTCGCTTACACAATGAGGCTTTTGGTCTCTACCTCTGTGTTAGTACTCTGATTTTAGCTGTAATAGCCATTTTTCTTGTTGGCTATTTCCTCTGAGATTATTATTTTATAAATATAACTTTAGTCTTTGGCCTTTTATAAAAAAAAAATTAGTTTAGTTTTTTTTTTTTATCAGCAAGAGGCAAAGCCAAATTTTATTAATATATCTACTATCAAAGGATCTTACATCTTATATTACAAGATAATCATTATAAGCTCATACTCCAAACCAAAATAGCAACTGTTCTTGACAGGATATAAACATCTGAAAGAGCTCTAGTAGACATAATTAAGTCCCAACTAGTATTGTGGCCAAAGGAACAAACTCTCTTACAAAAATGGCCCCAATAACAAAGGACCTTGATCATCTAACATAGCTTTATTGCCACCACCTCACCTCTTTACCTTCCGCTGCAAGCTTCGATAACTCATCTGCTTCCAAATTTTCCTCCCTATATACATGATTAATAGTAAAACAATCAAAACAATCAAGAATTGTCAGTATCCTTTCTAGTAGGACTTTAAGTCTCCAATTAGGTGTTTCAGAAGTTCTCACTACATTGATAGTGATAGCCGAATCTCCCTCAATTTTTAACTTGTCAATTCCTTTCTTTTGGCATTCAATCAGCCCAATGTATAAGGTTGTGAATTCAACTATGTTATTTGTATCCTCTTGAAGGGGAACAACAATCTTGCCTTTAATGGAACCACTACTATCCCTAATTATACATCCTGCCCCTGATGGACCAGAATTACCTTTTGAAGCCCCATCAAAGTTCAGTTTCAACCATCTAGTCTTAGGCAGATTCCATGTTGTTTGCTCTTTCTTCTTATCTCTTTCCCCAAAAAACATGGGGACTTTAAGGCTTGCCCAATTAAACCTCATTTTTCCATCCCACTCAGTAAAGACTCCTTTTGTCTTGAGTCTTAATTCTATTTTGTTGTTTATCGTTTCCACAATTGAGCTTTCTATCATATTAATAACTGATTCAACCGGTTTTGATTTGTTGTTAAAAAACCTTATGTTCCTCTCTTTCCATATTTCCCATAATATTATTGATGGACTGATCTCCCATAAGCTACTAAGTAACCCATCCTTGGTTCTAATAGGCCAACTTTGAAATAGGGATATTATGTCATTGGGAAAAGCCGTTACAAATCCTAACTTTGCACAAAGCCATCTCCAATATTTTGCTGAGAAGGGACAATTCAAGAGTAAGTGATCATTTCTTTCTTCATGAGCTTTACTTAATACACATCTTGAAGGGCCTTCAAAGCCCATTTTTCTAAATCTTTCTACTGTTAGAATTTTCCTTCTAGTTGCTAACCAAGCAAAAACTCCTGCTTTTGGTATTATTTTGCCACTCCAAAATAGCTTCTAAGATATGCCCAAGTCAATGTTTTCTTCTTGGTTAGCCAATATGTTATATCCCTCTTTAGCATTATACTGTCCATACTTTGAGGCTGCCCATATTAGTGTATCATTCCCTTTGCTAAAGAATATTTGTCTATTTCTAATTACCTCTTTTAACTGCCTGGCCTCATGCTGTGGAACGGGGAGGCCCTCCAAATTTTTCCATTCCCACCCAAAGGCTGGGTCAGCCTCTAAGAAATTGACATAATCTTTTATCTTCTCCCCCCATGTTTTCTTTAGCCATCTTTTAGTTGTTTCAATTGATATTTGACTATCTATACTCGGATAGCTTCCCCATGAATCCTCCCAAAACAAGCATGAATTTCCATCATGAACATCCCAAGATACATTATCTGCCACTAGAGGCTTACATTTGAGGATAAAGTTCCATATTCTTGATCCCTTGGGGGGGTTATTAATCCTAAAAATTTCCTTGGATGCATTTCCTTCTAGATATTTAATTTGCAAGAGTCTCACCCACCTTGATTGTGGGTCCTTTATCATTCCCAATTCACATTAAATTTAGTTTAGTTTAGTTTTAATTTGGTAATCAATTTATTAAATTTATTGAAGTCACATCATGATGGCATGAAGTTTTTATTTCACATAGGAATCTAAAGGGGGTTTATTCATTGAATTTTCTCTCTTAAAACATTGAGAGAAGAGACATCATTCCTTGCTAGGTTACTTTCACTTTATTAAGGTGAGTGGAATTGGATTCCTTGTCACCTATTCTAATTAATTTCCACCCTTCAAATGTTGGGGCATAACTTCATTGTGTTTCAAGCGCAACATTCTCCCGTGCACACAAAAAACTATCATGAATAGTATGTTATTAGTTTTTATGTGTTTTTCAAAAAAAATTGGTTGTATTAAAATTTATGTCCATGTGTTTTATGGGCATGAAAAATCACTATATAAATATTCTTAAAGAATATAATCTTAAAGCCATATTTTCTATAGAATGGGGGTCATTAATAAATATCATGATTCGTTTTGGTCTAAAGAATGCACAAAAGATATTTAGTAGAATCATAATCGATTATTTTAAAGACTATTCATGACTTCTTGCAATTATACCTTGATGTGGACTATTAATGGGTTGATCATAGATCATGTCTAGACACTTTGGATGATGTTAAAAATGTGTAGGAGCCTACAACTATCATTAAACTTGAAATATTTATGGTAACTTTTGGAACATTAATAGGGAATATTATATGAAGAGAAGGGTTAGTAGTGGACCCACTTAAAGTGGCAATAATCCCAAACTCTCCAACTCCAAAGATAACTTTACAAAGGTGATTTTTTTTTTGTTATACTCATTATCACAAAAAAATCATCAAAGAATATGTGATTACAAGACCCATATAAGAACTCTTAAAAAAAAGAAAAAATAAGAGCCCCTTGGAAATAATAATGCCAAGATACATTTGATACACTAATACTGCAAAATAACATAAGCACCAATCCCATGTGACAACTAACAACCTAACTACCTAGGATAGTTGAATATGCAAATCTACATAAGATGCCTTGCTCATAAAGCAAGGTAGAACATAAGATTAGAAAAGATTGTGACAAGTGTCTTAATACTATCCCATGTGACAACTAACAACCTAACTACCTAGGAATCAAGCATTACAAGCTAGCTAAGATAAGTTCTAGAAAATATAAATAGGACTTCTATAATAAATTTTATATCCTAAGTAAACCTATAACATGTGAATATGTCCCTTAATTCCCTAGTGAGTGAATTAACTAGGTACATGACATTTATTCACACCAACACCCCCCCTTAAAAGTGTAACTTAGGGAGAAGATTATTATGCACACTATGTAACTTAAAGAGAAGATTATTATGCACACTATGTAAATAAGACTTCTAGAAGAAATTTTATATCCTAAGTAAACCTATAACATGTGAATATGTCCCTTAATTCCCCAGTGAGTGAATTAACTAGGTACACGACATTTATTTGCACCAACACCCCCCCTTAAAAGTGTAACTTAGGGAGAAGATTATTATGCACACTATGTAAAGATGAAAATGAAGATGACTATGGGTCCCAACTACAATGTCATGTTAGGTACCGATTTACAATGTAATACAATAATTGCAATCCCTCATAAATTATAAAGAAAAGGAGAAAACCTAGTGAGACAAAACTCCTCTCCAAAAGAGAGAAAAACAAAATAAAACAACAAGATGTATGGAGGACTCAATGATACCCCCAAGGACTACACACATCATGTACATACAGTCTATGATTCCCCATAAGAGGGAAAAAGAGAGAAGATATCTCCCCACAATGCATAATCTCCTACAAATATGGTTAATGTATGAGGAAAAAACATAATCCAATGCCTACAAACAATGTTTCTCCCCTTGGGAAGAAGATACACAAAGTACAAATGCAAGAATGCTTCCCATTCCGAATAGGGATTCTGAAGGAAGTGGAAACCAAATGTATGAAGATTGTGTCTTTGAAATCAGCTCATGTGTTGCCAAGTTCTTGGAAGATGATGATGATGTCACAATCTAATCAGGTACTGACAATAGTTGATCCATGACTATCATCAAATAGGAGAGATAAACCCTCAAATTATTTTTTCAAATATGAAATTTGAGACTCCACTTAAACAAAGAAGCAATGTTTGTCAAATAGGTTTCTCAATTAGGAAGACAATCAAATACCTACATTGCAATAAATCATTGGAAGTACTCAATGAATCATCAATAAAACATGAATGTGTGATATGAATTGGAGACGCATGAACTATAAGAGAAGTTGATCATCAAGATGCTCAAGTTCTCAATCATATTCAAACTCCTCTAAGGTATCATCATCAAAGGGTATGAACATATCAACATGTCGTCAAGTGGAATGAGGAAATATGAAGTAGGATCATCTAGGAATGGAGGCTTTTGTGGATCCCCAAAAATCTCCCAAACTTTGGTCAAAACTATGCATGGCCACGAGATCCCTAGAATATTATGGTAGGGTCTTGCTAAAGATACTTGCATTGAAAGTAGAACCAATCAATCCTATGATATGATCATTCTTATAACCCCAAACATATTTCTTATATGTTGTTTTTGGCTCAAGAATCGCTCCATAAAGATGAGGCAAAATATTTAGCCATCTACAATGTGTTATGATGCCTTTTTGTCATGACTCATAACTATCCTTAGAACTATTACAAAAGGATGAATTGAATAACCCATGATTACAATGATAATACACTTCTCAAATGGAAAAATTTGAGATCAATACATGAAATACAGTTGAAATGAAGTACAATGATCAAAGTTGAACACCCTCCCAACTACCAAAATGTCAAAGTATCCTCTAGTATACCCACTGGGAAAAAACTGAAATCACAATATACTTGGGAAAAAAATAGGAAAAAGTGCATGGATGGATGGATAGATCTCCTCAATACCTTTCCAACATTGCTAGAATCACAAAAATTGGAGATCGTGGCAAAAATTTATGAGCTCTAGAGCCAAGATACAAGATCTAAATTCAATCAGCAAAAAGTGCCACCAAATAGCAAAATTTTGAAAAACCACCTATATCACTAGAAATTTTAAATCGCTAGATTTTTGGTAATATTTTGTTTCAAAAATTTTGCTACCTGGGGTGAAAGTTATGATAATTTGAAAAAATTCCCTATTTAGGGCTTGGAGGGAAAAAATAGGCTAAGCAAGTGCAATAAATTTTCTCCTGGGGATCAAAAAATTGATCACCCATATGACTGTATTGTGTAGGGGTAGTTAAAAAAAACCTCACCACTAATGGTGGTGGGCGGATGGCGGTGGAGCTGCCTGTGGTAGGCAGCAAGAGTTGCACTGCCCAAGTGTTAAGCCTCAGTGGGTATAAGGTGGTTGTGGGCCAAACCAAGCGCTAACCACTTAATGAATAGTCAACCACAATCAATGGAACACAGGTTTTAAAACAAGTGTTAATTAATAAAAAATTTAAACCCCCTACAATGTGCCAACAAAGAAGCTGATAGAAACTCTGCAAAAGTCAATAGAAGATGTACGATCTACAAATAATTTAAATCCATAGACTCAAATATGCCGACCACCCCTTTTAATAAAAAACTAGAATAAATATTTGCCTGATAATAATACAAACACAAAATTATTATTTTTTAAATAATTTTTTCTACCGATAAAATATGTTGACCTAGGGGGTCGTACAACCTACCTAGGGAATTTTTTTTCCTTAGAAACAACTTTACTAAAAATGGATGAATTTACAGTCAAAATTCATCAGATCGGCCTTCTTAACACAATGGTTATGCTGATTTGGGCCCAAAGTGCTCCAAAAAATCAATTACCTCCTAGATTAGCTACTCTTCACACTTTTTAAAACCCTTATAGGTCTAGAAAAACATAACCAAATTTGACAAAACAAAAGAAAAACCTAACTTTTTGGATGCCCTAGATTCAATTGTGAGGTCCTTGAAACCCTAAAATGCACCCAATAAAATCTTCAATCCAACATGATACTCTCATCTATATGGAAAGGAATCTGCAACACTGGAGCTCTGATACCATGTAGGAGTTAATGGTGACTCCTCAACACCCCCAAGAATAGTTTCTAGACCAAAATATATTCCACAAGAGAGAAAATGGCAAGAATGCTTGCTTCAACAATGCAAGATTGAATAATAGTTGAATATGCAAATGTACATAAGATGTCTTGTTTATAAAGGCAAGGTGTAGCATAGGATTAGACAAGATTGTGACAAGTGCCTTAATCATATCACATGTGGCAACTAACAACCTAACTACCTAGGAATCAAGCATTACAAGCTAGATAAGATAAGTTATATAAAAGCTAACTAAGACTTCTAGAAGGAATCTTATATCCTAAGTAAACTTAACATGTGAATATGTCCCTTAATTCCCTAGTGAGTGAATTAACGAGGTAGAAGACATTTATTCACACCAAAAAAAGTGAATTTAAGGACCTGATTACTTATCCATAATTGATAAATGGGAAGAATTAAGATTGATTGAGAAAAAATTACCAAGCATAAACATATTTAGAGTGAATATGGTACCAAAAGAACTTATAGAAGTAGCTTAATTTCTCTTTATAGGAACTTTCCAAAAAATAGATGCAAGAATGAAAGAGATATTATTATGAAGAGCTCTACCATACACATTAATTGAAGGATAACTTCATATAATAGGAAGAGACGAGATAATATGAAGGGTAGTTTTAGAACACTAAAGAGATAACATCTTTAGAGTATCATGTGAAGGTATATCTAGTGGATATAATTTAGAAGGAATTGCAAGAAAAATAATGTTAGTAGGCCTATGGTCACCTACATTTTTCAAAGATGAAAATTAATATGCAAGTAAATGTGATATATGTTAGAAAATAGGGAAACCTATCATAAGAGATGAAATTCATTTATATTCAATACTAGCATAAGCTGCATTTGAGAAATGGATGATTGGCATCATTAGACCCATTGACCCCCAACCAAGAGATCGAAAGAAAGATTCATAATAATAAGAGTGGAATATCTTACTAAATGGGTTGAGGCTAAATATTTATTTTATTGCTAAAATAGCCATAATATTCATTTTCAAAAACATCATAACAAGATTTTTTTTCCATCTTAGAATGATAGATGATTGGAGTAAGAACTTTGTGAACATAACAATGGAATTGTTAAATAAGTTCATGATCACCCACAATACAAGTAGCCCATATCACATTTAAGAAAAAGGAGTAAGCGAGACCTTAAAAAATATTATAGGCATGAAACTTACCAATATGTGCAATAGTAACATTATTGATTGGGATATCAAAATATGAATAGTTTTATGGGCTTATATAATAACTTACAAAAGACTAATTTACTTGTTTAAATTAGTAAATGGGAATGATGTAACACTACCTATGTAGTACATTGTACCAAATATAGTATTGAAAACTACTCTATGGTTAAATGAGGATGAATGTTTATAGGAAATATTGATAGAATTAAAAAAAAAATATGGAAAATGCTACCAATAGATTATCATAAAAGTTTAGAAAAGATGCATAACAAAGAATGAAATGATAGAAATTTGTGGCATAATTTTTTTCAAATTAGAGACATGTTTCTTCTATATGATAGTAAGTAAAATAAATAGGGAAAATTAAACATAGGATGGTTAGGTCCATATAAAATTGTGAACATATATAATTTTAGAGTGATCACGTTAGAAATAATAAAATATGAACTAGTAAATAGATATGTTCTTGCAATGAGTCACAATTATTTTACAATGAGAAAACACATCCCTTTTATAAGCAAGGAAAACAAAGAATATGATATAATCAACGGTGGAGATCATCTCAACACAAAAGTCCAAGATTACATTAGCATTTAATATTTGGAGTGCATTAAATATTACTTTCATTTCAAACTAAATTAGTTACAATATTTCATGGGAATTACACAAAATATCCCCCTTGATCCTTCAAATCACTTTGCATAATTGACATGTAGTTGTCACATAGCTAGTAGACAAATGACATAAACCTAACATTAAATCCCTCATTTGTATTTAATTATTGGTTCACTTTCAGTTGTAGATTTTGTTACAAATCCTCTATTTTGAGAAAATAAAACAACCCTCTGGGTCCTTAGGAATATAAGACATCTTGATCAAATCTATAGAAAAATTTGATTAATATCAAAGAACAAATCCACGTGTAAACACTTTAGTCAAAAATTCTCCCTTGGAAAGTCAAAAATTAGCATCCCATTGTAAATATGAAACATAATTTCTTATGCAAACTCATTTTGGAATTTTGATCTTCATCATATTGAGTAAAAAATTGTTGTATATGTTGCAACAAGAACGTTAAAGTGTTTACTATGAAAAAAATCCAAGATTATCTCTCACTAGTAATAAAATAACATATCTTAGGTCTTTAGACATATATTTAATGATTAATAATTTCTTTTACTTAACATATTTAAATTTATCAATTTTAGATCCATAGTTTACCATGCAATTATTTCTTCAAAAAACACTAATTTGTCATGCTTTAACTCATGAGAGGCTCTCAAGCTATATGAATAGATTTAAAATATTATTATTCCCTTTAAAATAACTTCTCTAAAGTTGCAAAGATCCAAATGTAGCAAGGATAATGGAGACACAAGGCAGAGAATCAAGAATGGTATGGATGAGAAAAATATTCCAACAAAAACGGGTGTCAAGATATTCATGGGAAAAAAATCCTATTGTGGAGATATGTGGTACTTTTACCTATGTGAAATTTGGATACATGCACAACATTGCAAAGAAATGACCATGGATAAAACTTGTGGGTCAGTGCAGGATCATGGGGGTCCAAACTAGGCCCTTAAGTGGCAATAAATTTCAAAAGAACAGAGTTAGGAAAATTGGCATAAAAATTTGAATAAGTTATTAACATAATTTGAAAAATATATAAGAACAAAATTTGTAGAAAATTGAATCTAGTTTCTAAGATACTATTCCTTTTTTGGAAAAAAAGTAAATCTATTTGGTGAAAATTTGAAATTTCAATGCAGTAGTACTAAATTTTCAAGAAAAAATAAAAAACAGGTGTATGTCTGACCAACCTAAGTACAAGCAAAAAATAATATATTTTTTTGAAACTTTCAATATTTGTAGAGGATACATGCCCAAATGTGCCACATTTTTTTGTAAATTTTTTGCAAGTAAATAAAATTAGTTATGAATTTCTTATTAAAACTTTTTAAAAATATTAAAACTTGTTTGCCTAACCACCATAACTTGGTAAAAAAATTATGAAATTTAATTTTTTTTTTTATCCTATAGTATGGGAAGCATAAAATGTGTTGCATTTTTTTTGATTAAAAAAATATGATATTTTTTAATAATTATAGATACTTTTCAATCAACCTATCAATCAGGACTTTAGTCAAAATGTATGTAGAAAATCAATAATAATTATCTATTTAATTTCAAATAAGGAATATCTTATATTTTTGGAAATATTACAATTTTCTCAATAAACCCTTTTCATTTCATCAAATTTGGATTAAAAAAGTTGTTAGCCACTTTTTTGTCATATCACCACTTTTTGGACCCCCATGATCCTGCACTCACCTTTGCGGAAAAATGGGGGTCATCCAACTTTGCGGGAAAATGGGGGCCATAAGACCTTGAAAAAAATAGGGGCCATCCAACATTGTAGAAAAATAGGGGGTCATCTAACCTTCTCTCAAATCTCTGCACACCCATCAAAAGTTGAACTCTAAATGCACCTAGAAGTTGAAACCAAACAAGCACCTACCTAAAAGGGAAATTTATTCTAAAACACACTAACCTAGGACATTAAAAACCTAACAAAGAAGAAGGGGGTTCCCATTTTATGGGGTGTGTGAGCAAGGCACATCAATACCAAACTAAAAAAGCTCATGAAACTCATATGCATGTCTCTACCTATAGTGATTTGAGATTTAACATGACCAAAACCTCTCCAAGAAGGTCTCCCATGAGACAGTAGCAATATCAAGATTATTATTTTACTCCTAGCACCAATAAGTGAAAGAGAGGCCTCTCAAGTGCATGATGGAACACTAATCCTTGGTATTACTACCATAGGGGTGCATCACAAAACATTGGTCCAAGGATAAAAAATAATTTTCTACATTATACCCCACAAAATAAACCTCAAAGGTAGGTGTATGGTCTCAAAGAAGTTCTCTCATATTCCTTGATAACACACCATTTGTATACACTACTTGCATATCCCCTCCATAGGATGAATCTCAACCTACCTCTCCATCTGCTCTAAAATTATAAGGGCTCCTAGAGTACTCTCTCCCTACCCTAAGGAATCTCCTCTCTTTTCTCCTGAGAAGGATGCAAATGAGTTGAATGGGACACCTCCTAACGAGGTACCAACCTCACTATTATCTCATGAAGGAGATCAATAACCTGAGGCCCACCAATAGGATTTGCAGATTGGTTCTTATCCTACTCCTCATTCCCACTCTGACAAGTGACATGATGCTTAGGAGGCATCCTTCATTGAAAATTATTGCACAATTTAGTATATACATAGAATCATCTAAAATTCCTCACTAAGGTATGTCATACATTAAGCTAAGATGGTATGATACAAGAATTTACAATTAACAACTACACTTCAAGCACACACCACTCAATATAGGCACATAAACCAAAGCTACCAATGTATGAATATGTTACTCTAATGCTATATTTAATACTTTTCCAAAGGACCCATGGGACATTAACAAAAGAAACCAGTTTTATTTGAAATAACTATGTACAATAATTAAAACACAATGATGTCATTGTCTGCAAGATGACTACCAAAGATTCTATTATTGTAAGCATCGTAAAAGTGGAATACTTTGACATAACTAGACATGACCTACCATGTAAGGGATGCCAAAGACATGAAAATGGTCACAAATGAAGGGCTTCAACCTTCACAAGACTCCAAAAGATTAGGAGAATGAGCTTCCTATGTCAAGGTTTGACTATGAGATAACTTCATACAAAGGCACACACTTTGAGACAAAAGATAGCATAATTTCTCAATGAAAACACTTATGGATATGTTCTAAAATTTAGGAGACTCATAAGAACATGGGGAGAAACTTCCACATTTACAATTTTTTCTAGTTTGAGGTTCAAAAATGCTTCTAAGAGACTATGCCCCAAGAAGACTCTACTACCCAAGTGAGAAAATAGCACCCAAGTGGGACATTGATGCCTAAAAGGGACACTAGCACCCCATGTATAGATGATCTAGATTGGTGCTAGTGTCTTTTTTGGGTACCAAAGTCTAGGTCTAGTGCTATAGTTTTTCCCAAGCACTATAGTCCAATTTTGGTAGTGGTACTTTTTGGAAATATGTGCCTCAATCCCATAGGCTGAAACCTCTGAAAGGGACAAGTCAGTGTGACATCTTTTGTGTTTGGCTGACTAGCAGTTTGAATCTTGTTGAACAGTTCAGGTCGCTGTGACCTTGCTTTTGTCTCACTGAATGATCCTATCGCTATGACATGTTGTGTTCGGTGTGACCTCTTATTGCGTGGAGATCTCTGGCCGACAAGCCATTCATATCGGGCGTTGGGAAGACTCATAGCGACCACGGGCTTCAAAGTGACTTGAACACTCAGGAAGAAGTCCCAGCGACTGAAGAATGTCTCACCGATAGCATATGGCTATCGGGGTAACACAAGGGTCTCGAGGAGAAGTCTTAGTGACAATGGAAGGTCTCACCAATGGGGATACAACTGAAGTCATCAGAGTAGCTCAACACGATCGATATGAAGTCTTGGTGACTCATGGGGTCATGCTAATATTAGTATGGCTTCAGAGTAACATAAGAGATCTCGATGAAACCTCTTGGCGACAGTTGAATGTCTTAGCAATAGATGGGTGCCAATGGAAATGCTAATGTTTCGGTTTGACTTAGGACATCGGTATGAAGTCCTGGCAAAAGCAATAAGTCTTTCCGACTATTGAATGTCTCGGTATAACATACAGGCTCACTATGTGGTCTTGGTGACATGACAAAGTCCTAGCGATAGCTAAAGGCGATAATGATAACTCTTGGTGACATCGATGGTGAAGCTTTTGGGCATCAGGGAGACACTTCTTGTGTCTCACCGACATGCCAACATAGGTTGATCACTCTAACCAAGAGAAGACCATCCTACCTGGTGAATCAATAGCCAATCAGAGGAGCTGAATGGGAACCGCTAGCAGTTGGACTATTGTGGCCGTTACTAAGAGGAAGCTCGACAGATAGGGGTGACATGGTTATACTCTATGATCACAGATTGTGTATGGTTGGATGGATCGACGGATTGCTATGTGACTGTATGATCAGTGGATGAATTCTATTCTGTGAAGACTGTAACGTGAATGTTCTGTAACATGGTTGTTCATGGTGAATGCTGCTATAAATTGACATTAGAAAGATAAGTTAGATATCTTTATGTAACCTTTATTACTATAATACAAAGTTACTTTTCTTGGTGTGGTGGGTTTTTCTCCCGTAAGGGTTTTCCCACGTAAATCTGGTGTTCATATGTGTCTGTCAAATACTCTGTTTCTGTTATCTCTTTCACATGCATCTTAATTGGACTGTAATTGTAAAATTTAAAAGGTATCTCTACATTCTTCCCTGAGGTTTTGACATTAGGAGAGTTGCTTCCGCATCTAGCTTTCCTTACAAGTGGTATCAGAGCCTGACCAGTTGTGTTATTCTTGTGGGTACATTGGGTTTTTTGTGTCAATTTCTATTCAGTGGGAGTCTTGTAGAAGTTTGTCAATTTCTAATTACAGATTGAGATGGCAAGCACATCAGGAAAGATTAAAATAGAGAAGTTTAATGGCAACAATTTTGAGTTGTGGAAACTTAAGATGGAAGATCTATTGGTTGATCGTGATCTTTGGATTGATGTGTCTGGAGTGAAGCCTACAAGCATGAAACAAGAAGATTGGGACCTTGCAGCTAGAAAGTCTAAGGGGCCGATAAGGTTCTGTTTGGCAGACTTCATTCTTCTCAATGTGCATGAAGAGAAGACTGCATCTTCCTTGTGGAAGAGACTGGCATCTATTTATCAGGAGAGGTCCTTGGTGAATAAATTGTTCCTGAGGAAGAAGTTGTACACTTTGAGAATGCAGGAAGGAGGTTCTATAGCTGATCATTTGAACACATTCAACATGTTGATTGCACAAGTAACATCTGTTGGTGTGAAGATTGATCAAGAGGATCGCTGTATGCTGATATTGTGTTCTTTGCCAGATTCATGGGATCACCTTGTGATGGCTATTGGGAGTACAACATCCAGTTTCAAGATGGAAGATGTTTTTTCTTCTTTGTTATTAGAATAAATGAGAAGGAAATCTTTTGAGATGGTGAAGGAGACCCTTGCTATTAGAGGAAGGTCGAAAGAGAAAGGCAAGAAGAAGGACAAGAAATCTAAATTGAAATAAGAGGGGAGATCAAAGTCTCCTGGCAATAAGTCCAAGGTGAAGTGATGGAACTGTGGGCAACCTAGTCATGTCCAAAAGGATTGTAAAGAGGAGAAGAAGAAGAAGAAGAAGTATTCTTCCGACAATGACTCTTCTCATAGTGATGCAGACGCCTTCATTGTAGCCTTGGCTACGCAGGCATCAAATGATGTCTGGCTGATTGATTCTAGAGCATCTTTCCACATGACATCTCATAGAGACTGGTTTATAAAGTATGAAGAATACGATGGTGGAAAGGTGTACTTGGCAAGTGATTCAACTTTGGAAATTGCTGGTCGTGGAAGAGTCAGAATTCAATTCCCTGATGGAAGAGTGAAGGGAATTAATGATGTAATGCATATACCAGGTCTGGCTCAAAACTTACTTTCTATTAGTAAGTTGAATGATATTGGAGTGCAAGTCACGTTCTCAGGAAATGGCTGCAAGATGACTAAAGGCTCAATGGTGCTAGCAAGGGGTGCTCGTATTGGTACCTTGTACAAGCTGGATGCACATGCTATTCAATACAACAGTGTCTCTGTAAAGTCACAAAAGGCTACTCATGGAGGAAAAGAGGGAAATGTTCCTAATTGTATACTCTATGGAAGTTAAACTTCCAACAGAAAAGACTATGCTTTGGCATCATAGGCTAGGCCACATTGGAGAAAGGTTTAAAACCTTGAAGAACAAACCTGGTTGAGGGTTTGAAGATTGTAACCTTGATTTTGAATTCTGTGAACACTGTCTATATGGAAAACAACACCATGTTTCATTTTACTCCAGTCCTCATAAATCTTCTGGTTTGCTAGATTATATTCATTATGATGTATTTGGTCCAGTGAATGTTCCTTCTTTGTCTAAGTCAAGGTATTATGTAACGTTCATTGATGATTATTCGAGAAGAACATTTTGTTTATTTTTACGAAAAGTATTAAATCGAGAAGTGTTGATCGATTTAAGAATTTAAGAACCTTGTAGAAATTAGACTAGAAGAAAATTAAATGTAGGTGATAATGGCGGTGAGATTACGATTACGATGATTTGAGGTATTGTAAAGACCATGGGATTAA
>VDFB02000007.1:182210595-182253358 GCA_007258455.2 Sequoia sempervirens
ACAAGAGCACACAATGGACCCCTAAATGGTCCCAAAGTGAGCCAATCCCTTAAAAGGGGCACTCTACAACTCTATAATTACTTAGGCTATGCCAACATTACTCAACCATTTTCTAAAAAAAAGATTCATTTTAATTCCTAAATAGAGATTACTATGTTCATTTTAAAACCACCAAAAGAATAAATATTAAACATGCATGAGGCATGTGTTCTTGACTCCAACATTGAGACACAAAAACAAGATACGATTTGGGCACCACTTAAGTGGCATAATTATAATCCATCCAAATAGGAGGTCCAATCAAATAAATTATAATATACACTAAGGATTCAAATGTCATTTCATGAACTTTACATCATTGTACAAAAATAAAATAGATCATAATCAAACCCTTATCGACTTATTCCAATCTTCAAGCTCCATTCAAAATATTGTGGTCCCCAATGGTAGTTTCCATGACACCCAGCCATGTGAAACCCATAGATTCACCCCACCATGCTAGGAGATATTCACAAAGGCCTAAATAGACTCACACAAAACACAAGAGGGTGTAGGCTTGTACTCACATTAGACAAGAAGAATACACACAAAAACCAAACATATAAGAAGAATCAGTGACCTCATAAGAAGGAAGCACAATATCTTTTAAGTACTACTCAACCTAGAATTAAGGACTAGATCTTTGATAATGGATAGTGGATAGGGGATTTCATTCCTATATGCTATGATATTGGCTATGTAGAACTAAGTAAACCTATCACAAGAGACAAGGATACTCAATCATATAATTCCAATGCTCCTTGACTAGGAATATCTTCTACAACCATAGCAAGCCTTTAAAATCATTCCAAGGTATGTCATAGGAACAATTATTCTTAATTACCCATGTGCTTCATTAATTATCACTTGTTTAAGGTACTTCCCAATGAGATTTCCATTGAGCCACTTTGGGTCAAGAAAGCATTGGAAGCCTCTCCCATATGACTCTCTAACACCTATGTCCTAAGCTCTTCACGTTCTCCAAAAATGAATGTAGTACAAAAAATAATAAAAAAATCGATTCAATAAATTTTCAACATGAACCCAATGGGTTTGTCTCAAAAAACCATAGAGACGTTCTTTTCCCCATCCCAAAAAAATCATAATTCAATTTGCAAATTCAAATTTCACTAAAAAATTCTCAACACAAAAAACCAAGAAATTTCATAAAAATCAATTAAAATACATTAAAATTTCACATTTTCTAATATTTGAAATTAAAAAAAAAAGGTTCCATTTGACTCTAAATATGCACAACAATTGCTTTTAGTTATCAAATTCATTTTCTAGGTATTTAAAAAGAGGGGCATTATGAGGGCACAATTTTACAAAAAAAAAAAAAATTCACATAATCACTTATTCCTATTTGAATCTAAAAATGTAAATTTCATTGGTAAACATTCCATTAAAAAACAAAAATAATAAATGAAGGAGAAATGAGCAACATACCTTAAATTTACCAACACACAAGTTCACACAGTGCTTGCAACACACCCAATGAGAAGAAGGATGCACACCATATAAACAATCCACTATCCTTTCTTATCCAATCCACTTCAAACTTCACTCAATTACATTCACAATTTGAAAACCAAATTTCTATTGGGAGAGGGTTTTTGGAGAGCAAAAATCCTTCCAAACAATAATGAATGAAAAATTCTATCTCATTTCTATTTTTGGACCCTTTTTCTATTTTATAATTTTAAATTCATTTAAATTTTACTTTTCTTCATCTAACATAAATGTGCCCTTCCAAATAAATAAAATCAATTTAAACATTGTATCTCATTTAATTCACAATTTGATTAATGATTAAATTATATATATCGTATAATTATTGGACAAAAAAATATGAAATTCAAGAAATCATTTGAATCATGCATTCATTGGCATTTTATGATACATATGGTTTTCAAAACCATTCAAATGTTAGGCCTAGGTCATCATAGGTTCAACACAACATAAATTGCACTATGATCAAATACAACTGGATATGGCAAAGAGGAATGGACCGATGTGACATCCCCCATATAACCACCATCAAGGATAATTCAAACTTGCAAATCAAGTGGATAAATTCCCTTTACTAGCATACTCAATACTTACATCAAGTGTACTTACAAAATGTACATAATAGATGGAGCACAATATAACTCCTTGGGTGGGGTACAACATCATAAGTATAAAATAAACATCCATAAAAACATAGGTGCATAATCAATGGATAAGAAAAGCATAGTCCAACATAAACATAAGCATAATAATCATATTAGTATCTCATAATATGTACCTAGGTCATGATGCCAATACAAAATGATATGACAAGAACATCTTGAATCAAAATAAACAAGTCTATCAAAATGAAAAAATGAGAAGCATTACAATGTACACCACCCAATTGTAACAAGTAATCCATCCATGAGTATACTTGATACCCTTGATTTGATCTCTATCTTGCTCATAGTCAAACATATGAATAATTGATATATATTTCCTTAACTTTGAGCTAATGAATGTGAACTTCGATCTAAGTGAGAGTGGCATAATGACATTCTATGGATTTAAGCCTATACTTGGACGAAGCAGCTATATTTTGAAGTTTGAGGTCAAAGGGGGTGCTAATCTAGCTAAGTGAAATCCCAAGAAAAAATCTTTAATAGAGATATCATATGTCCACTTGGAGATTTTTACCACCTTTTTACCATAATGTTGTTGAAAGGTGGTAGGGAAAGCAAATATAATATCCCAGGTCTCTCAATCTTATTAATAGTGAGTGGAATATGTAGCTTAAGGTTCCATGCCTATGTAATGAAATGAATTATACCCTTAAGAGATAAAGGTGAAATATTTAGGTAGAACTACAAGTTGGAATTTTTTAGGTCCATTGTTTTAACATATGTTGTAATATAATGGTACAATGGTAAAAAGGGACGATCTTCAAATGCACTTTCACCAACCACCCACCATAAGAAAGAAGGTGAAATCTATGTTGCTTAGAAATCATAATGTGAGCAAGCCACTTAAGGAACCTATCTAGAACCTCATGGAGGTTGACTACATAATTTCAATATCTAACTTGGCATATATCACTATTAAAAATCCATGTTTGATAAATCCAAACAAATTTAAAAATTACAAGCTTCTTGCTTACATACACACCATGACATTAATAGAAGCCCCTTCGTATCCTCGTGAAAATCATATTAAAGTTGTTTCAAATGGGCCAATTAGAAAGAGGTAAATTATTAGACCAAAATCTCCAAAGTATTATTATTTTTGAGTCATTATTAGTTGCATAGAGATTCATAATATAAAATGTTGGTCCACAGTTGTCGTTGCATCAAAAGATCGACCTGTTAATGCCCGATACAACTGCCAGAGTTAATGGATCCACGGGAGGCGGTTAGTCCATGTCACGAATCCCAAGGGGAGTGTTGACCAGCTGCTAACACGAAATAGTTGACCATCAATGTGAAGTGTAATCCATACAACATTATGGTTTGGATCTTCTCCTAAATTATGGTTTGGACTTTCCATAAAACAATAATTGAAGAACTTAAATATATAGAATATAAAATGCACATGCATTGGATCCATCCTCATACAAGGTGATGAACTATCTAGCATGAAGCTATATAATATTGAAGGATGTATGAAGGAAAATACCAACATCACTCATTTCTTGAAGGATAATAATTTCAAATTTTATTTTATTTATGTGTACACCTAATAGAAAATATGTGAGGTGTTTCAAAAAGGCCACAAAAATTCCATTAAATCACTCTCATGTCAAGGGATTCTCTTGGGATAACTTTAACTAGTTATTTTCATTTAAAAAAATTACTTGAGTATAATTTAGTAAGAAATAATTTCCAAGTGAAACCAAGCAACACTTGCACCTAGAATATCCCCTTTGCAAGTCATCATCATTAAGTGATATGTTATGGGACCACTTGGAGGGTTAAGAACTCATGGTGGAGGCCCCTATGGATGAGTATTGTACTTGGGCTTATAGGACCCAAGTTTTCTTGTTGGTAACTAACCCTTTAGAAGGATGAATTAGGTTAAACTTATAAACATATTGTTAGGATTAAGCCACCCAATCTACTTCCCTAGTCTTTATAGGTTTCAAGGTTAATGGTTTTTTCCCTTCCATAGTAATTAAAACCTCATACTTAGGAAGTGGTTTTGGAGTTTCAAATTAAAGCTTAGTGACTAGATGCAATATAAGAAGGTCAACACCCAAAGCAAGTATTAGGAAGTTTGGTGTAGGTCAATTTTGACAAAAAGTGAGTGGACCTATCCTAAATCTCCATAGACTACTTAAGGTCAAAGGTGAAGTCCACCGAAATACAAAATCTATAACGAGACACGAAAAATAGAGCCTTTCTAGCTCAAGAATAATAAAATATACTAAAGGTTGGAATTTTTTTCAAAGAAAACTTACAAAGGAATGGGAGGCCTAAAAGCTTGACCTAGACAAGGACCATGAGTGAGGCTTACTTAGAGACCTTAAATCAAAAGTTCAAAGAGGAAACACTAAGAAGGTGTTTCACATGAGCTAGCAAATAGAATAGAAACAAAAAAAATCCTTAATAATCTTGATGTCATGGGGTTCCCACGTATGCTTAACCTAGGTAGTTAGAGACTTCCCTAAAGGGATATGAGGGCCATAATATAATATTATGTTGAAATTCTTATACTAATTTGACAAACAAAATCTACAAAAAAAAAAGATAAATTGAATATATATTTCCATATTCTCTTTGGTGTCATCTTCAACATTATTTGTAAAAAATAAATAAAACAAAACAAGAATCTTAAATTAGTAACCTTATTTGTTGTAAAAATAAGATCAAAAGAAAAATCTACATTATCTTGTAAAAACAATATTAAAAGACAAGAAAAGTGAAACATAAAATTTAAGTCATACCAAAACTAAACTATAAATCCACAGAAACCAAAACAAAATTGTCCTCTTCACACTATTTCCTATGATTTTAATTCTTTCTCTACATGTGTTCTTTTTGTTATTGTTGGAGGGTTTTATATCAACCCTATAATCATTTTAGCTACTTGATACATGAGCATGAGCCATAGGTTAAAACTTCTTCCCCTGAGAGCCAGAGATTGAGGGGTATACATTTCGTCAAAGTCACCCACAACACAATCATTACCTCATCACTTATGATGGTGGGGCCTTGCACTTAACAAGACTAGATCTCCAATAAGCTCATCCAAAACCATTCAATTTTATTAATAAATCAAAGACCCATTAATATTCAATCCTCGTTTTCAATAATTCACTTAATTATTTTATTCTAAACAACACATTCTTCTAAATAGATCTATCTTGTTGAAGCCATTCACCACCTTCGACATGTAAAGGTTGGGCACAACCAAGGTGCCCTATATACAATAAAGTATCCTATTGTATCCCTCCAATTGGTTCCAAGGTGGGACAAGATTTAAAAGTTATACAAGGAGTATACTAAGAAAAGATGGAGCAAAAGATGTCGCTAAGGCAAGTTGGAAGACATTATCTCTCTGGCCCTCGCAATGAGTGCATCAAAGGTTTCCACTATTATAAAGAATTTCTCATTACTTTGAACTATAAACATTGTGCTTTCATGCCCCCGCACAACTAGAAATTTTGTGTCCTTTTCTGAATTATTTTTCCCTATCTTGTCCTTTCCTTTCATTACCGGATAATATATTTCTACTAAAACTTTAGGTATTCTCCCATTATAATGGAAAGGGCCATAACTACATTCTTTATTACAATTACATAAAGGCTCTCCAACAACTCTTGTACGGGACAGTGTACATGCACTCCAAACTGTGGGGATGTATCTCTCTTCTTTTTATAAGGGATATCTAGTATTTATAGAAATAAGATGTTCATTAAAAAAACCTTAAATAATTAATAAGATAAAGTTTAGATTTATTATAAAAAGTTTGTAGTGCATTTATGTCGAGTACAATAATTATTGTAGATTATTTAAGCAATTGTATTTATATGTATTTATAAGTCATGACTTAATTATTATATAATCATCTATCAAATAGATGTCATGACAAACAATCAAAATTAAAAAAATGTGTATCAAGGAATAATGATATTCTATATGTAATCTACATTAATAAATTAGCATAGATATTTTATATACATCTATCTAAAAGATGTCAAGAGATAAATTCAACGATGCCTTTCTAACTTTTGTCATTATTTTGATATAGATGTCTTGAGATTGATCTCTCTACATCTCGTAGATAGATCATAAATTTGAGATATCTATGCTAGTATATGTTATTATTATTTAAATATTATATTTATGTATTAATTATATTAAAATTATCAATTTTGAAAGATAATTAGATATAATGAAAGTTTAATATATAAATTATTGTCAAATTTATATTAATGAATTTTGGGAACACATTAATGTCATTATATTATAAACTTCTTGTTAATTGATAATTTTGAAAATGTTATACAAATTTAGTTTAAGCTAAAATATATTATTAACATGTATATAATTTGAAACATAGGATGTAATCTTAACCAAAAAACTAAAATCAATCAAATGAATAGATAATATTAAATTATGCATGTTGTAATAACTATTTGATGAGAAACCATAAATTTAAAGATATAAGTAAAAGAAAGTAAATTTTCTAAAGATGTCTAAAGTATACTTATCTAAATGACATGATGTAATATTAATCTTGAGATGCATATCTAGCGTATAATAATTTAGTTCTAAATATATGTAATATTTGTTCCACACTTAATAAGTATCTTATAGACTTATTGACTTAAATTTTTATTTATGTAAGAAAATCTTCCATCAACCTCTATGTGTGTATTTGTTTTGTAAGTATTTACTAATTTTCTAGATATTTTCCTACAATCAGTTTGTAGCACTACTTATTATTCCATTTTAAATTTCATATTGTTTGGAGCTTCATGCATGCAACCAAGGAAAATTCACCGTCAGCAATTCATGGACATAAAATTAACCACATTAACATTTTTTAATATATATTTCAAAAATATTAAAGCGATTATTTTCCAGTGGTGAATTGGTGGTGGCGAATTTTACTTGCGGTGAATTTGTCATGAAGGTGAATTTTCCCGAGATGAATTGTTGGCGGTGAACTGAGATCATACATAGGGTTAAAGTTAAAGATATTTATCCAAGAAAATCCAAATCTCATCTAACTAAACACAGGGGATTGTTATTCATCCATTGTGGCACCAAACAAGTGTAACCAGGAGACTTAAATGTAAGAGGCAGTAGCAGAGAGTAATGGAAAATATTTAAGCCAAGGATCCCAATGATCTCTGTGTCAATTGTATCATGTCCTTCCATCTCTTTATTGTTGGGTCCAGAGTCATCAAGGAAACCAGCATTTATTCACCTGCTGAATCTGGATCCTCAATCTTCCCTAATCTGTTACGCCAGTAGCAATAACAATCCGCAACAGTAAATGTTCTTAAATGCAAAATAAGAGTTGCGCCAGTCTTCCTTCTTTGCCAGCAGCGATAAGCTCATGAGCCATGGTCTTTTGTTTTCTGTACACCACAGATAGTTTGGTTGGGTATCAGTACCATATGCCAGCCTTGTGTAAGGCATCATTGATCACTCCCAGTAACAAACCTCAAGGCAGACAGAATAGTGTGCATGATAAGTCAAACATGTCACAAATCAATTCCTCAGCAAAGTACTCCCTCCAGAAGAGCCACTTTATAAAAACAAAGTATGTAGGAAGCAGTTTCCCTGAAGACATCGCTGAACCCAACCATCCTGATTTCTGCTGGGTTGACACGTTAAGAGTTTTCCTGTTAACCTGTACGACAAAGGCCTGCTTAAGTTGTTTCAACGTGGTAGGAAGAGAATTGATGACTTCTCTATCAGCATAGCCTAGGCAACTGTGAAAAGCAACTGATAAAGTTAAAACCTATCTCAGAATAGCTGTCAAAGAAACCCCAAACTTCTGCCCTCAAAGTAGACTTATGTTGTAGTAAACTTTAAGCCATGTTGAAGGAAGATCTCAGAAACATTCAACCTCTTGTCAAATTCAAGATCTAGTAACTCGGGCTTAGACTCTGTCTCAAGAGAGCATTTGCAGTCTTTCCAAGAAAATGAATCAACTCTAACGATCATACCAGTAACCTGATACCAGAGTAGGTTTGAAGTATCCCAAGTCCATAATTCATTTTGAGGATCACCAATCATTAAGTAGATCATCATGATCAAGTTCCATTAGGCTTCTGAAAGCGGTCCACAAAATTCTTAATTTGCACTTGAATATTATATATAGAGTTTCAGTAAATTATGGGCTTAATCGAGGCAAAGTCTGCATAAAACGAATATAGAGGGATAAACTTGAGCAGACCATCTAAGTTTCTACTTGTAAGGGCGGGAAAGAGTATGACAAGACAGCCAGACATCAAAACCTCCGAATGAGAGTGATGATAACTTGTCGTAATGTTTGGGTGATGATGTTGTGAAGAGATGAATGCCTGAGAAGAGCCGCTTTCCATGTTCACGTTTGAGATAATAGAGTTGGGAGAGTGGAGAAGAGAGAGTACCAAAGTTGGTGGACATGAGTGCAAAGCCAAAAGACATGCTTGATGGTCTCTTCTTTGGAGCAAAAAGGGCAGACAGGTGGTGGAAAAATGAAAGAGAGGCGATCACCAATAGGTAATTTGATGTGAAATACATTCTAGGCAGTTAATTGGGATTGAGCATCAGCTTTTGAATTCCATATCTACAAGATTAACTTGTTCCATCGAGCACAACTGAAATTGCAATTCCATTTAGAGTTGAGTTTGGTCGCCAAGGAAATGGTTGGGAGAAGCTGACTATAGATGGTTTTAAGAGGGAAACTTTGAATGTTTTGCATGGTGGGCCATTTCCAATCCTTTAGAAAGTTTTCATGGCAAGAGAGGGATAACAAACAAGATAGCTCAAGAGTAATCAATTGTTGAATTGTCATTAGAGGATACTTGCATGAGGGAGACAATTTGAATTGGGCTTTAAGTTGTTGCCATGACATCCAATTGAAATTAATAGGGTATCATAAATCACAAAAAGTTTGAATTCCTTTTTTAAAAAGGTTTTTTTCCTTTAGATTCCTAATGGTGCCAAGAGGTTTTCCATCTTGTTGAATTAAATGGTTCCACCAAATTGAAGAAGTAGCAAAGCTTACACCATGGCTCAGAGTTTGATCAAACCAAGTCAACTTTCTAGATGTGATTTTCCAAGCAGACCAAATGGAGTTAAAGGGAGCAAACCCATGAGTTTTAAAGAAAGGTGCAAGGAGAAGTTTGTCTTTCCAATCAACAATAGTCCAATATTGACCAACAATGGCAGATTGAATGGAGTGTTGAACTAAGCATTTGCAAGAAGCCTCTCCCTCCAAGGCCCTAACAATCCATTTAGTGGTAAGGCATACACCTTGGGTATAGAGGCCGATAATTCCTAAGCCTCATTTTTCTTTTGGTTGTACGCAATGTGCCCATGAGGTCATAGGAAGGCCTTTCTTATTACCCCACCGGCCCAAAAAAAATTCTTATCAATTGGGTCAATTGATTATAACAACTCTTAGATGGCAGCCAACATGAAGAGATGTAAATGTGGCTGGCTAGGAGAATTTTATTAGCCACTTGAATGCGCCCAACCATGGATAAAAGCGGTTTGTCCAGTTCATAAACTTTTTCTTAAGTTTGGTCATGAACCTTCTCCCCATATCTTTAAGAGAGACTCCAATGCCAAAAGGAGTCCTGAGATATCTGGTGATAGACCCATGTTTCACTTCATTCCATTCGTTGGGTGTCCAATGAGGCCAAGGAGTAGGACAAGTCATAATAAATTCAGTTTTATGCATGGCTAGTTTAGAACCAGAAATAGTACAAAAGAGCTCCAATGTATCAAGTGTGTTTGCCACTTCCTCGGCTGAATTTTGTATGAACAACATGTTTTCATCAACAAAGTGAGAATTAGGGATTTGGTATTACCTGGCAGTAAGATACCATGGATGAGATTGGTGGAAAGCACATCCTGAAAAAGATAGCCAAGAGCATCAACAACAAGGACAAACAAGGATGGAGAAAGAGGGTAGCCTTGGCGAATGGATTTTTGCAAAGGGAATTAGGGGGAGAGGTTACCATTAACAACCACTCTAGCATTAGCATCAATAAAAATTATATTAACTTGCTTACAAGATCTGGGACCAAAGCCAAGCCATTTTAGCATTTTGAGGATGAAAGGCTAGTGAATACGATCATGGGGTTTATCAGAGTCAAGTTTAATAATATGGGCATCCGAAGCAATTTTTTGTGTCCATTCAACAACTTCCCAAGAAAGAATCAAATTATCACTTGGATGAATCTCCCTCCCAAGAGGCCAGACTGTTCAAATCAAACAATGTCTTGGGTGACCTATTTTATTCTCCAAGCAAGAGCTTAAACAATGATTTTGTACGAAGTGTTAAGGAGGCTAATAGGATGACTCATAACGGATTCTCCAAAGTATGCTTGTTTATTCAAGCGATACAAGAATTGTTGTTTATGGTGATAAGATGGTAGATGAGAGTATAAACCTAAGAATTCTTCTAACACTTCCAAAGAGAAATTTTTTAGAGGAACATTGTTAGAGTCTACCTTTTTTTCAATGAATTCAGAATGAACTAATTCAAGAGAAGGAGGTTCAATAGAAATCATGATGACATTCAACCATGGTTTCCTCTTAGATTTTGTATTAGGGTATCCAAGTCCCATGTTATGCTCACAAAGATCAAACTCTATGGGGACTTTAATACCTTGTTCACTACATCCACAACTACTACCTCCATAACCATGTTTAGAAAGGAGATTGAAACCAGGCCCATAGTGTGCTTTGTAATTCCTAGGAGGAATGAGGATCGATGTAAAGAGCCTGATTCCAATAATGAGTATCATACTCCTTTATGGGAACATAATCA
This sequence comes from Sequoia sempervirens, assembly GCA_007258455.2. NCBI lineage: Eukaryota > Viridiplantae > Streptophyta > Pinopsida > Cupressales > Cupressaceae > Sequoia > Sequoia sempervirens. Next base: position 182,221,627 of record VDFB02000007.1, read on the forward strand.
TTCTTCTTAGTGGCAACACAAACACTAGCCTCCTTAATAGAAGCATGATTATCTTCCTCAACAAACTTGCATGATCTATTAGATGCACATGACAATTGAGAGGGGGGGTGAATATGTTGTATATTAAAACATCTAATCCTTGATTAACTTTATAGCCCTTATCAACCTTTAAACCCTCATTAAGCATTAGTAGAATGTAAACATGTGAAACAACAATGCAAACACAACCATACACAAGAGAACACCAAATTTACATGGAAAACCATAAGTAGGGGAAAACCACATTGAGGATTAACTTACATATATATGAATAACAACATCAAATACATTAGGCTCACTGTTAAGTGCTCACTACCAAGAAAAATAAGAAAGGATCACTACAGGGTGGCTCACTACCAAGAAGAAAGAAGAATAGGAGAAACTATTACAAAGAGATTCATTATCTCAAACCTACAGGAAAAATCCAACACTACAACTTTGCACCATCCGCAACCTTTGGCTCACTGCCTCCAACAACTTCAACCACACTAAAAATGTAGACACCTTCTGCTCACTGCATTTGGAGTCATAGGAATTAAAGCTTACACTCAAATCACCACACTTGATCACATTCACATCATTCACACACCTTACAACATCTCCAACAACTCACCTTCCATTTATACCATCCACGACCTAAACAATCTTGATTAAGTTGGCCTTAATGAAACATATACACCTCAAACATACAACACCAAAATAGGTCAGCACCCAAAACTTCCATGATGGAAATAAGTGAGGGTAGACCATGTCATGGGTTAACTAGGACCCAAATCTATATCACCATGGTACACATGAAAACATCCACAATCCATGAGGTACCTCCACGAATAGTGCTAGCACACCAAGTTAGCCAAACTTGAACTAACACTACAAGCGACCACATACATGCTTCTCTAGATCTAGAAACAACATGAAGACCACAAAACAACACTTCATAGCATCCACACAACACCCCATAATATTCTAGCATCATCAAAATATTCTATAACACTGCCACAACCACTTGAAACAAAGATTACTTTCATTTTGTGCAACCAAACACACTGCCATTGAACTCCAACACAAGAACTAAACTTGCAGAGCAACTCAACACCAAAAACTCCAAGGGAAGGTAGGTATAGACAATACAAGCATGTTCCCAAATCTACAAGACAAGAAACCTTACTTTGAAGAAATGTAGAGCAATCTCATTTCTCCTAGACAACCTTCTACACAAACAAACACATTGTCAAACACAACTTCCATTATCGATCCAAAAACTAAAACTTTGAATATTAAACCTTTGAACACCTTTGATCGTCATATCCAAACCACACAAGCATATCTTCAACCATGAAGAAATGTGGAGCACAACATTGAACACACCTCTATCACATTGTACACTCTTTTATTCAAATTTTCTCAAAAGCACTTGGAAACTAAGTGAACTATCTACATCAACAACATCAACACAACGGGTATGTGCAAGATCATCATGGAAAAAACAAGCCCTTAAGTGGTAAAAATTTCAGAAAAATTAGAGTTAGGCAAGTTGACGTAAAAATTTGAGTAAGTTATCTATATTATTTCAAAAATATGTAAGAATAGATTCTTTAGCAAATTGAATATAGTTTATAAACAACTAGGTTTGTTTAAAAAAAAAAATCTATTTGGTGAAAATTTGAAATTTCAATGTAGTGGTACTTAAATTTCAAGGAAAAAATAAGAAGTAGGTTTCTGTCTAACCACCCTAACCACAATAAAATGATAATATTTTTTTATAATATTTTAGATATAAGTAGAGGACTCATGCCCCGATGTGATGCATATTTTTTTGTAATTTTTTTCCGTGTGAATAATTAATTATGAATTTTTTATTACAAATTTTTAAAAAATTTAAAAACTCGTATGTTTGACCACCTTAACTTGGTTGAAACTTCATGAAATTCAATTTTTCTTTTTTTAATCCTATAGTATGTCAAGCATAGAATGAGACGCATGTTTTGGATTCAAAAAATGTGATACCGTTTGAAAGCTATAGTTGTTTTTAATCAGCCTATCAATAAGGGCTTTAGTCATAATTTGAATAGAAAATGAATAATAATTACTTATTAAATTCAAAATAAAGCATAATTTATATCAGTGGAAAGCTGAGAATCTCCTTTAAAAACCCTTTTCATTTCATCAATTTTGGGTAAAAAAATAGTTGTCAGCCACATACCCATCATATTGCCACTTTTTGGCCCATCATGATCCTGCACATACCCCAACACTACAACACCTTCTCATCATGACTACAAAATTTGCAACACCAAAAGTCTCCATACTAAGGTTGACATCAATGTGACATTAAACCACAACATATCCACACTTAGCACCAGTATTGACAACACTAATGACAATACCACCAACAACTCCAACAATACTTTAATCTCCAACAATCTCCAAACTATTGACATCAATGAACAACTGTTAATATCAATGACAACATCAGAAGCATACTTGCAACATGATCATCTTCCTTAACAAGAGTATGATCATTTTCCTTAGTGGGAGGACAATAACCTTTTTTGGTAGATGTGTATGAGATTGTTAGAATGTCTAGGTGGATAGGATCAACTTTGTATTCCCTGATAAAAGATTTAGTAAAGTATGAGGACCCCCAATTGTCATCAATATGTATGCATTCAATTCAGAAGAAGTAGAAGTGGTAGACTTAGGATTTTCTTATACAAGAAAATCTTCTTTAGGGACATCTGTCTTAGGAGCAACTTTTGAAACATGAACTGCCTAAGTAGATGTCAATGCATTAGAAGATAATGAGGGAATAAAATTGTTAAGAGTGGAAGCGACTGAGGCTCGACTAGTAGTTGTCATTTCACAAAGGTGTATAGCATCAAGATCAACCTTGATTGTAACTACTTCATTATTAGTGACCAATTTTATAGAATGGTGCAAAGTAGAAGTAACTGCTCCCAAAGCATGAAGCCATGGTCTTCCCAAGAGAATGTTATAAGATAAAGGACTTGGCATGACATAAACCATGATGGGTATAGTGATAGGTCCCAATATCAAAGGCAGGATTATCATTCCTAAGGCTTTTAAACCAACATTATTGAATCCACAAATGTGCAAAGAAGAAGCAACAAGAGAAGATGAATCAATTTTAATTTCAGGTAATAAGTCAATGCTACATACATTGAGAGTTGAACAGGTGTAAATGAAAACACATCTAATACCAATGTTATTAATGTTGATTATTATCATTAGAGGGTCCACTTTCTTTTGTACTTTCAGAGGTGGGAGTTCATGTGGATAAAACACAATATTTGGTGAATCCGCACGAATATGAGCCATCAACTTGTTAACATCCATCAACCTAGCAAAAGAAGGCACACGGATATTTTGCAAGGATTCATGAATCATACCTTGGTAAATCAAAGCAATTTGAAGCAAATCCCATAGTGAGATCTTGATAGGAATAATGCAAAGTTGCTTGACAAGATCATATTCACTAGGTGCTTTAGCTGTAGGTTTAGGTGCTTGAGGGAGGATTGGTTGAGAAGGTGGTAAAGAAGTTGATTGATTTAAATTTTGTTGACTCCTTTTAGTATTATAAGTATGGGCTATCTCTTTATAAGAGGGATCCTTATATTGCATTAATCTCTTGTAAAGGTCCAACGTGTCATTAGTGATAGGGACTTGACAAATAGAATGAATTATTTTAGGAGATGGGCTATATCTTGAGTCATGTAAATGGCGGGTCTCTTAAGCCTTTGAGGGGCTGCAAAAACTACAACTACATTAACAGACTCTTTGACTTGCAAAGAAGAAGAAGGTTGTGATGAAGAAGTTTGTTTAGCAAATCTGCAGATAGAAGGATATGCCTCCAAGAAATTATCTAGGACATCATCCAACATATCAAGATTTTCTTTAGAGAATGCATTATCAAAAACAGTAAAATTTTGAAGACAAATATCTTGTAACATGATTTGTTCACATTGGGTTCACTAAAATGTAATGGAGGGGATTTACTACTCCTAAGTCTCTAGGACATAGAAGAGTATATAGGGAGTGAATATCCCTCAATTACCTCAAAGTACAAGCTTAACTGAAAAAGACTATTTAAAAAACTAGATGAAATGAAATGTTATACTACTAAGTACAAGAATGATAAAACAACTGATTAACATAAACTAATATAGAATTATGAAATATTGATAATAGAAATGGAAAATTGAGGACTTCCAAATTTTTCCCCCAAAAGGACAAGGTCACAGCTAACGGATGAAAATTCACCATGGGGATGTCGATGCCCCATGTTGTTGACCCTGTCAAATTAGGAGATAAAATCCTGAAGTCCGCAAATACCTGGTTCTTCAAATTTGAAAATCTACACACAAAAAAGATGAGGAAAAATGTTGGGGATGTTTTAGGGCTTGCCTCAATCAAACTCCCATTTTGGTGTTTCCATCTCCAGGACAACCAAATACATTGAAATAGACAAGAAATAAAAAATTAATAGATGAGATGTGTGATAGAAAAAAACCCTACTGTGGAGGAGAGCCCCTATCACAAATGTAATAGACAATACAAGTAGACAATTGCAAATAGATGAGACAAAGTAGACAAGAGAGAATTACCAACAGTTTGTGGCTCCCTCTTGGCTTGAAAGATGAGATGTGCTTGCTTGCAAGAGAGCCTTGGTTGTTGATGAGATGGGAATCTGATAGAGCTTCGTTGCAAAGATCAAGAAATAAAATATGTAGAAGAGAATAGAGCCAGAGAGCAATATAAAACGAGAGAGAGTGAGAATGAATGAGAGAAAGAGTGAAAATAGGAGTTTTTTGAGGCTTCATGGGTGGGAAGAGCCATTGCACTCATGATTTTTTCGTAATGACACATGTCATAGGCAAAGGATGTGAGATTTCCTCATTTGAAACTTAGAAAGTTTGTGGATGCTAGCACGTCACGTGGATGTCCACATGTCGTGCAAGCATCCTACTCAAAATTTCACAAAAAATGAGTTGGTGCTAATGCTTCGTCGTTGTCCCTTATGGAGTTGAAATCATGAGATTTTGACTCAAGGTTTTGTCATTAATATGTGAGGTTCCATAAATGCAACATGCTAAATGCGCTTGAGTGTGAAATTGCCATGGGGTGCAATTTTATTTAACCACTCTTCTCCTTAGGATCTAAAGGTGATTAATATTATGTTGGGGTTAGATGGGATAAATGACAATGACAAGGTGAGGTCAAAGGGATAAATAATAGTGTATTTTGGTAAAAAAATATAAGAGATGGTGGAAACTTAGGAGATTAGGGCTTGTATAAATGATATTATTATCAATCTAGATGGTGAGTATGGTGAGGCAATAGATGATACATGTTGAAATAGTATCAAATAGCATGGTGGGAGGTGATGTATGGATTATTATTGCAAATATGTAAACTTGGTACTAAAAAATTGGTCCTTACACAACATAGTTGGTTTCTTGAAGTATTATTGGATTTACTCTTCTACGTATAATGGATGAAAGTATCATTTAAACATTGCATTGTGTACAATTACCAATAGGCATAAAATTACATATTTTGGAGGCTACATAGGGATTAGCATTGTTGAATGTGGAACTAATTATTATACTTGACATGGAAATTCATTCTCAAGTGTGAGATTGATGGAAGTTCTTTACACCAAGCTCTAGTCTTAAAATATTGAGAGTAATTAATTTTTATTAATCATAGTTTTTGTGTTTGTGACTTGTTTTTTGGACCCTTATGTATATATGGTTTTTGTTCATACATCTTAAAACAAATTCACCCTTTGAGGGGTGATAAATTTGTAGGATTGTTTATAATATTCATGTTTTATAGTTTCTAATGTGCCTAGTTATTCAATGTAGTATATTTGGTGGAGGTATAGTGATGGTAGTCACTATGGTATCCCTAGTAGGTAACATATTATGTAATAAAATGTAACTAGTTATGTGATGAAACATAACCCCTTATTAGAACCCTAATACTTAATCAAAAATATCTTGCATTGGTACCAATAAGAGTTGTAGAATAAGGGTTATGACGTTTGATGAATGGTACACTATCATTTGAAGAATCTATTATAAATAGAAGAATAGATTGAACCTTAAAGAGGGGTAACATATTGAGAAGATAGATTTAATGAGGGTTTTTTTAGATTCTCAATTGTTGTAGAGAGCCCATAGCTAACAATTATGTAATTTATTGTATCAATCATTTTTGTTTCCATATTTCATAGTAACCTATTATGTTAGAGTATGTATTTGTGGCATGTAAACTCTTTGTTGAATTTTGAATAATATTTGTCATGTTTGAGTATTTAATTTGTACCATGACATATATCTTCTAAATTTATTTCTATTGTGTAATTTAAAAAAAATAAAATTATATGTTTGGGTTACACAATTCATCTAACAAAAGTGGAAAAAATAATAGTGAATCTTGTAGGTTGAATGGTTACAACTTGTATATATTAAAAAACACAAATATATTAAAAAGACACGGTATATGTAATATTTTGTTTCCAAGTTTGCATGAAGCTAAATGAAAGATCATAATATAATTATCTTAGATACTAGACATAAAAAATCCTAATAATTTTAATGTATCCCAAATGAGCTATAGAGTTTTATTTGTAGATATAGTTTGACCTAAATAGATAGTAAACTAAAAATTACTTACAAACCTAGGTAATTGGTAAACTGAAGTGTGAGGTATATTTGAACCATATTTTATTATATCCTTCATTCACAACTATATTAGGTGGTATCAAACCCTAGCTAATAGGGAAATATGGTACAAGGTAGCTCCATAGAATTTTTTTTTGCATGTGTTACACCATAGGTTAGTTATAAGAGAAAATAGTTAACAGAAAAAGAGGTAGAATAAATCATAGAGGAAAACAAGTGAGGAGGAGGATTGAAGGGAGTATCATAATGTTAAACTAGATAAAGTTCTAAGTATTACTAAAGCAAGGTTGGGATCCCTTTAAGCCATGTAAAGGAAAGGAATGATCATAGTTGAAGATGTTAGTAGTGATGAAACATGAGTATAGGAACAATGCAATGATGAAGCTCCCAATTTAGGTGAGGAATTGAGTAAGGATGATAAATTTTCTAGGGATTTGATTAGATTAGGAAGTAAACCAAAGTGTAATTATCAAGTTGATACTTAGGATGTTTGGATCCTAAGGATTTATTGGATTGGATCGATGATATAGAAAATTTATTTGAATTTGAATATATTGAAGACCTTGAGATAGTCAAGTATGCAAACACCAAATTGAAGGGGAGTGCAACCATATGGTTGAATCATGTGTAGAAAGTTATGATGAATAATAAAAAAATGAATCTCTAATATCAAATAGTGGAGCAATTAAAGGAAAAGTCTCTTACTATAAATTACAATTTGGATTTACTTATGAAGTTCTAGAATTTGTGGTGAAGTGGAATGCTTGTGAAGGATTACACTAAAGAGCTTTATAAACTTGATATTTAGACAAGTCACATGGATGATGATGAAAATGGGTTTCTCAATATATAAATGGGTTGCAAAGTCAAATTTAGGATGATATTATTTTGTTAAAAAATCAATAATTGAGGGTGTTCAACATCTCATGCTAAGGGTAGAAGATAAGTTGTTTGAGAATAAATAGAGATAATAGGGTAAGGGAAATGATAGAAAAAACAAATAGGGTATAAAGAAATTAAATACATAGAATGATACAACAAAATATAGTGGTAGCATACATGACTATAGAAAGGATAAAAAGTTCAAGAAAGGGGAAGGTAAAGGAAAATGGGATAATTGAAGGATTTTTAGTGGTACTTATTATAAGTTAAAATAAGAAATTTGGATGCGACATTTGAATTTCAAAAGGTAGAGAAAGAACAAGGGGTCACTAAAAAGAGAGTACACATTGCACAAGGGAGTGATGAATTAGGTAGTGAGATAGGAAGAAAAAAACTTGAAGGTGGAGAGAGTATTAGTTAGGGGGGAAGTGTTGTAAGAGGGTTGTAGATGTAGGGAGAATAGATAACTTGGTTCCATTGAGATGGTAGAAAAGTTGTTCCAAAAAATAATACTATGTTCTAATCCTTATCAAGTTCCATGGTTAAAAAAGGGTTAATTGATGAATTTGAAGGAAATACTTAGTAGAATTTCATATTGGAGGTTACACATATGATCTTTGGTGTATTGTTATTTCTATGAGTGCTTGTCACATGCATTATTAATAAAACTATGGTAATATAATGTTTGGTCCATCCATGATGGAATAAATAACACATTCACCATCCCTAAGGGTGGAAATAAGTTTGAGTTAAAGATATGTAGGTTAAGAAAGACACCAAAAAGGGTCATGCAATGTTCCTATCAATCAAATAGTCTATGAAAAGGGCTAAAGAGTTGTAAGAGTTCTATGCAATTATTACTTGCACAAGTAAAGGAAATAAATTCATGCTACTTAGAGGAGCTAGAGGTAGAAACATAGTTGAATAATTTTAAGGTATCATGAAAAATGGAATACTTGAGTGTTTTCCTCTAGTTCCTAGTTGCATGGATTTAATCTTACGGATAAATTTTCAAAATGAGACATTGTACAAGGTAAGTCTTAACATGAATGATAAAATGAAAGGATATGTGGAACTCTAATAAAGAGATATCTAATTTGGGAAAGTATGAACCCTTGCACTATACCTATTATACTTACACTAAATAAATGAGGAGAATGGAATATTTTTATAGATTCATTTCATCAACAAGATTACTATCTTGAGTAAAGGTTTGCACTACCACAGATGGATGATCTATTCAAATGTTTCAACATGGGGCATGTTATTTTTCAAAGAGTGATATGAAGAGTGGTTATCATTAGATTGAAATCTATGAAGGTGATGAGTGGAAGATAACCTTAAAATTTAAGGATGAATTGTATGAGTGGTTGGTCATGCCCAAGTAGGATTTACCGATACACCAAGTATATTTATGAGGTTGATGAACACATTTTTTAAACATTTCTTAATTTTTTTATTATTTATTTAAATAATATTTTAGTTGTTAGAAATTCTATAGAAGAGAATCTTGAATACTTGTCATAGATTTTAACATGGTTGAGGAAGGAGAAGTCCTGCATAAAATTGAAGAAGTGTATCTTTGTGTCAAATAAGCTAGCATACATGAGATTTGTGATATCTCAAGATAGGCTAAGGATGGATCTAAAGAAGGTTAGGGAAATTGTTGAGTGGCCAATATAAGAAAATATTGGTGAAGTTTGAATATTTCATGGGTTCACAAGTTTCTATTGGAAAATAATTAGAACTTAAGTCAGGTCATGCACCAATAACATATTGCATGTAGAAGGCTGGATTTGACTAGATGGTTGCTAGAGGGAAGGATTTTGATTTACAAAACAAGAGTGTGATAGAGGTCCTCATATTGACACCTTCATATATTTAGGTCTTTTAGGTGGGCTAAAATGCTAATGGTGCTATTTTGAAGCAAGAAGGTAAACCCATTTCATATTTTTGTGAGAAGTTGAATGAAGCCAAGTAAAAGTATTCAATTTATGAAAAATATTTTTATGCACTTATTTAAACCTTGTAGAAGTGGATACATCATTTGTTACCAAAGTATTTTGTTTTATATATTGATCAATATGCATTGAGGTTCATTAACTAGTATGAGGAAAATTTGAATTAGGGGCTCATGAAATGGGTAGAGTAGTTATATTTTTTTTCCTCAAACATTGAGTTCGTACAACTAGTAAGGTGGTGGATACCTTGAGATAAAAGAAAGATTTTTTTACTACCATGTTTGTAGAGTTGGTAGGAATGGAGATGATGAAGAATATGTATGTCGTAGATCTATATTTTACATATGCATAAAACATTTGTATGGAGCCCTCGATTGGAGCTAACGAATATTTTAAGGATTACTGTGTAGGAGGGATATTTATTTAGAAGAATGAATTTTGACAAAGTTCCTTAAGAGAGTATCTTATTATTGAACTACACACAAGAGAAATAGGAGGACATTTTGGTATGTATAAGAAATTGGTCATGTTTGAGGAGTAATGTTTTTGGCTATCTTTTCACTAAAATATTACAAGATTTATTTAGAAATGGAGAATTTATTAAACTATGAAGGGTGTTTCCAACAATACAAGATTATACAAATATTTGTCACTTCTAGAGAATCAATGAGAGAAACTTTTCATGGACTTTATTCTTAAACTACACTAGAATTAGAGGGGCAATGATTCTATCTTTGTAGTTGTCGATAGGTTTCTAAAAAATAGCTCATTTTGCTTGTTTTCAAAATGTTGAATAATGCTTTTAGGATTGTAGACATTGTTAAAGGATACTAAGTTGTTCTTGAGACATTGATAAGGTTTCTACACAGTTGAATCCTGATAGCAATATCACATATTGTAGACATGTTCTTCAAGGAAGTAGTGGGGTTACATGGATTGCCACAAAGTATAACCTTGTATAGGGATACTAGGTTCTTGAGCCACTTTTGGTGCAATTTTGGAAGAGGTTGGGCATTTAATTGAACTATAGTTCTACATACCATCTATAGACATATGGTCAAATACATGTTGTTAATACAAGTTTGGGAAATATCCTAAGAAATAGGAAGCTTATCAAAAAAATTATGTCCACTTTGACAAACTACATTTTGTGATAGAAGATTGAAAATTGAGATCTAGTATTGGAATATGGACTAAGAGGCTATGATAGAGATACTTTGCTATTTTTATTATCTATGATAGAACTACACCCACAACTAGGTCATGGGACAAGGCTACTCATGCATCCTAGATTGATTGATGTGGTTTTATCCTTTGTAGTTATTAACGTGCAAGATTTGATTGCTTGTGCATGTACCTTTGGAGGCCTATCATAGAAAAATGTTGAATTACTCAATAGTAGTAAAGCCTCATTGCTAATGTACAAATATTGAAAACATACCAATGGGAGAGGCAAGTGTTGATGCTATTGAGGCCGATTAGAGACTAAGAATAATGTATTCATAAATACAAATCCCCAATATACAACTAAAGGCTTTTGACATACACGACATACACACTTATGAGATAATAGTCATATTTGAAAAAAATCAACATAAAAAAAGATAATTTGAAATTTCAGACGGCATCATAACCCCATTGAGAAGGCCAAGATTTTGGATACAATCTAATATAAGAAAACACAAACCTTATAGATTCAAACTAATCATTACTAAAATAATAAGTAAAACAAATCTAAGTTATAAGTTCAAAATTAAGATCAACTAATAAACCGAATAAAACAAACTAAAGTAAAACAAAGAAGTCATATCCTTACACGTATATAATACCTTAATTATCTTGTACAAAAGTTACAAAAGGTATGGTGATCGTTGTCGTTATAATTGTTCTTCTTGAACCTCACAAGATGTGATGCTAACCTAAATGTGCTCTGACACCAAACATGTAAAATATTTGCAATTATTTGTATGTGATTTATCACTTTTAACACGTTGGGTTGCGTACTTACTTAACATAGTCTGTACTCATTGTTATGTCCAATTATTGAGGAAACATAATTATTAGTATATCTCCACCAAAATCGTGCGTATATATTTTACCCTGTCGTGCACTTTAGTGGGGCCATGACTAGGACTAGGGAGTTTTGTGTCGGGCTATACTTAGTAGGGGAGTGGGCAGGGAAGAGTCCCATTCCTAGTTAGAGACCTTTAGGTGGGGTTTGTGCCCTTGACCAGCAAACATGTTTATTAAATTTTTTAAGTAGGTGGTGTTGATGTTTTTATTAGAGTTTAATTGTATAGTTATATTGTAAGTAAGATGTTTTTAAATTATTAATTTTTTAAATGGAGTGTTGTAAACATTTTGTAATGGTGAAATTTGCATACACATGTCATTTGTCATTTAGTTTTGTGTTTATCTTGACGAAATGTCTTACTACATATACATATCAATAAATGGTGCAATCTTATGTGAGGCTAGGCTCATTCATCAGTATTTGTCAATCCATATACATGCATATCTATATGCATAAATAGTCATTATCGTATACCTATATACATATACTTCTATGCAATCACCTTACCCTTACATTATCTCATTCATCTATACACCTACCTCCATATATATATTACCCACCTAAATCTAATTGTTGCATTATCTAAAGTCGTTCATGCAATTATAGTGATGTGAACCCCATAAGGATTAGAGAACAAATCTATAAATTAAAGTAACAACCTATATATTTTTTAGATGCATAAGAAATTTTTAATTAATATGTAGATGCACATTCAAGAAGAGTGGACAATTTTGTAATATAAATTTATGACTTTAAACAAAATTAGTACAATATGATGTAAACAAAAGTCTTGTTGGTATGAACTTCTTTGTATATACCTTGTACCTGACAACTAATTATGCAAAGGGCTTGTTAGATAGGCCATAATAATATGTTGAAAGATCTCAATGTTGAAAAACTAGGTGAAGGAAAGCTACAATATGAACTTATGCAAGTGAATTTAGATCTAAAAATCATATTACCAAATAAAAAATAAACATATGATTGCTACATACATCACAGTATAGAAATCAATAAACAAAATGTGACCAAATTTACGTGGAGAAACCCTTTCAGGAAAAAACTCCACTCGAGAAAAGAGGAAAAGTTTATTATTAACCTTCCAATGAGAGTACACAATAATACACTTCACTATTGATCTTCAATCAACCCAACAACACCTTGTTACCTACAAGAACTCAATATGAAACTACCATCCCATGGCTCCAATTTATAGAAATTGTGGGAGGTAAAACCACGAATGGTAAACCAAAACAAGAGGCACAAAACCACCTACAAAAAACCATTCCCTCTTCATGGACATCCAAAATATATAATAAACTATTCATTGGATATTCAAGACTCCAACATGGGTGCCTAACACATAGCTATCCAACTTCGTCATTTCCGGATGCTTGAGTGACCTTTCCACTTCCCGATGGAACACCAATAGACACCTTTTCTTCTCCAATATTGGATTTCCACTCCAAAAACTTTCATATTCCATTTTGGATGCCTAAGAAAGATGCCTTATCCATATTTGATGTGTAACCACCACCAAAAATAAATCCTCTCGAATATAATTACATGCCAAAATTTAATATTTTTCTCTCATGCCCTCTTGAACACATTCCAAGGAACATGGAGACATACAAATGACATAAAACTACAAGGTTAATGTTACCTCATCCTAACATTCAACCACTTGAAATTATACATTGTAATTACATTCAAGAGATACGAAACATAAAATCAAGTACAATGATCAAGGCTGATGGCCTTCTTGCACTAAGAAAACTGAACCATGGTCACTTGATTCGTAAAAGAATTTGCAACATTATCCAAAGTGTCAACCTTTTCTATCAATACCTTACCATTCTCAACCATCTCTGACATAAAGTGATACTAAACATCAACATGCTTAGTATGAGCATGATACATAGTATTTTTGGTCAAACAAATAACACTTTCACTGTCGCATCTAATCCCCATTGTCTTGCAATCAAAACCAATGCCATTACCAAGTCTTTGTAACCATATCGCCTCCTTAGAGGCATGTGTTGTAGCCATATAATTTTCTTCAGTGGTGGAAAAAGTAACTGTAGATTGCCTCTTACTCATCCAACTCACTACTCCTCCAAACAGAGTAAATGCATAGCCACTAGTGGACCTTCGACTATCTAAGTCACCTGCCCAATCTACATCAACAAATCCCTATATGTCTAATGACTTGACCACATCATCAATACCATGATAAATCAAATAGTAATTATAAGTACCTCACAAATAGATCTAAACACCCTCTTAACAAAAGTCCAATGCTCTCTAATAGTGTTAGACATAAACCTGTTTAGAACTCCCATTGCTTGGGCTATATCTGGTCTAGTGCAAACCATTGCATACATCAAACTACCAATGACACTAGCATAAACAACCATAGACATATCCTCAACAACATCATAAAAATTAGGACACATATCTAAGTTCAACTTAGTACTAGAAATGGAATATTAACTAGCTTGCAGTCATGCATATTAAACCTCTTCAAAATGGTACCAACATACTTACTTTGACTTAACCAAAGCTTTATGTGAATCTAATCTCTTCTAATTTCCATCCCAAAAAAATATTTTGTAGCCCACAAGTCCTTCATATCAAATGTACCAGAAATTTGTGCCTTGAGCTCAGTAATCATCACCTTGTTGTTACCAAAACAACATATCATCAACATACAAGGCAATAATTAGAATATGATCATCAATAACCTTAATGTAAAGACAATGAACTTCCTCACTCCTAAAAAAACCAATCTTCAATGCAAAAGCATCAAAATTTTGGTACCACATCCTAGGTGATTGTTTCAAACCATACACAAATCTCTTCAACTTGTAAACCAATTGTTCTTTCCCTTTCACAACAAAACCATCAAGCTATCACATATAAATTTCCTCCTCAAGATCCCCATGCAAGAAATTAGTTTTAACATCTATTTTCTCTATCTCAAAATTATAAGCAACAACAATAGATAATAGGAATCTAATAGAAGTTAATTTAGCAACAAGAGAGAAAATTTCACCAAAATCAATTCCCTCTCTCTAGGAGTATCCCTTAGCCACTAATCTATCCTTGTACCACTCTAACCAACCATATGCTCCAAATTTCTTTTTAAATACCCACTTTCATCCAATGGGCTTCCTTCCTTTAGTAAAACTAACAAGATCCTAAGTGTCACAACAATCCAAAGCCATCATCTCCTTCTACATGGCCTATAACCAAGACTCACTTTCCTTCAAAGAGAGAGCTTCCCTATAGGATCTAGGTTCATCATAAGTAATCAACAAATAAAATACACAACAAAAATTAGACGGGTTATACTTGTCAACTGTATTTCGTTGCCTTGTGGACCTCCTCAAGGTAGGTGTAATGGGCTCTACTTGTTCCTCTTCTTCTGTGTGCTCATATTGTGCAACACATCCTCTAAACTATCTAAACCCTCTTCTTCTTCTCCATCCTCAAATCCATTTGATTGTTCTTCCACATGTGCATCTTCCTGATTTTTAATCTTTGTCTCAAAGTGCACTGTCTTTGTCTTATCTTTCTCACTTGGTTGTTCTTCACCTGAGTAAGCTCTAAACTCCTTGAAAATCACATCTATAGAAAAGATCATTTTATGAGTTAGATTATTCCAAAGCTTATAACCTTTACCATTCTCACCATAACCAACAAAGATGCATTTATGATCTTTTGGATCCAATTTAGATCACTTCCCTTGAGGCACATGAACAAAAGACTCACAAACAAAGACCCTTAAGTGTGAAACAAAAGGCTTTCTAACTATCCACACTTCATAAGGAGTTTTATCAACAAGAGTTAAACAAGGAGATCTATTAATCAAATAACAAATAGTACCAACTGCTTCTACCCAAAAGCATCTATCACACTTAGCACCACTCAATATGATCCTAGATCTCTTCATCAAGGTTCAATTCATTCTTTATACTACCCTATTTTTTGTGGAGTATAAGGAGTAGTCTTCTACTAAAAAAATACATGCATGCTTATAGAACTCATAAAATTCCTTAGAACAATATTCACCCCCATTGTCAAATCTCAACGCTTTTATCATATAATCTGATTGCTTCTCAACTAAGGTCTTAAATTCCTTAAACTTAGTGAAAAATTTAAATTTAGAATGCATAAATTAAATCCATGTGTATATTTAGACATCATCAATGAAAGAGACATAATACTGAGATTTACCCAAAGAGTAACATCCACTGGTCCACATACATCTGAATGAATGATATCTAATAATCTCTTTGCCTTATTAGTTCCATTAGGAAATGAAGATCTATTCTATTTACCAAACACACAATGCTCACAAAAATCATTTTTTCCAACAAAATAATCAAAAATATTATCAACCAACTTTTTATTAAGAATGGTCTTATGACCTTTTTCACTAATGTGACCCAATCTATGGTGTTGCAATATACATGCATTTTTAGTGCTAGTTACATTGGAAGAGTTACATAAAGTAGATGCATTTAGCCTAAAAAAGTCCCTATCTAAGATCCTTGATCTAACACCAAACTCCCTCTTACCAACATATAACCATACTTGTCAAATGTCACATGCATTCCAAAATCATTCAACTTGGATATTGAAATTAAATTTCTCACAAGTCCTGGAATATGTAAAACATCATCAATGGATTTAATCCTCCCATCATTGAAACACAACTTTACCTTTCCCTTACCAATAATCTTTTTAGTGTTGTTATCACCAAGTAAAACATCTCCCCCATCATGTGCTTTGTATGAAGTAAACCACTCCTTATGAGGAGTCATGTGGTAGGAGCAATGTGAATCAATAATCCAAAGATCATCACTAATAGAGTTAGCTGAAATAAACAAAGCATCAAAATCATCATCAGAGTACCTTTTCATGGATGAATCACCATTTTTTTTCTTGCTCTTAAACTCCTTCACATGCCCTCTTTTGCCACAATTCCAAAACCTTACTCTACTCTTTCTGGGGGTCTTACAATGTCCTTTATACTTATTTCTCTTTTTACCCCTTTAGGCCCTTTCTCTTTGGACCTTCCTCACACATGCAAGACATCTTGGGAGCCAACATTCATAGATTTTATCCTCATCTTTGATAGAAGTATGAAAATCATGCTATCCATCTTTGGATCTGCATTACCATTGCTTATGGCAATAATTAGATTTTCCCAAGATTTAGGCAAAGAACAACGAAACAAGATACATTTATCTTCATCTTCTAATTTAACATCTACTAATGCAAGTTGTCTTATAATCAAATTAAAAGCACTTAAATGGTCTGCAATAGAATCACCATCTTTTATTTTTAATGAATATAATCATCTTTTGAGATATAACTTGTTAGAAAAACTTTTAGTTTGATAAATACCACCTATCCTCTTCCAAAAACTGAATGTGGTGTATTTTGTGGAGACATTTAAGAGGATGAAATCCACGAGACACAACTATATGGTTCCTTATGCCTTCTTGTCTAACTTTTTTCAATCTTCATCAAACATTACATTTGATTTAATCTCCTGTGAAACTGGCAATCACTGATCTCTCTCTTCAAGGAGATTCTCCATCTTCAGTTTCCACATCTCGTAGCCCATTCCATTAAATTTCTCAATATCCTAGTGAGAGGTAGAAGCCATGGCAAATAATCTTCTTCACAAATATGCAATATACCACGAAAAAAAAGCTCCCATTGTAGCCAAAAAACTTTCCAACACTTAAGATAAAGGCGCCCCCTTCTCAATAGAACTATTAGCTCTGATACCAAATGTTGAAAAACAAGTTGAAGGAAAGATACAATAAGAACTTATGCAAGGTAATTCAGATCTGAAAATAATATTACCAAATCATAAATAAACATGTGATTGCAACATGTACATCACAATATATAAATCAAAAAACAAAATGTGACACTAGATTTACATGGAGAAACCCTCTCGAGAAATAAATCCACTTAAGAAAAGAGGATAATTATATTATTAATATTCCAATAATATTACATAATAAACTTCAATAATGATCTCTAATCAACCTGGTAGCACCATGTTATCTACAAGAACTCAATATGAAACTACCATCCCATGGCTCCAATTTATAGAAGTTGTGCGAGGTAAAACCACGAATGGTAAACCAAAACAATAAGAAAAAAACCACCTAAAAAACCCACACCCCTCTTCATGGAAAGCTAAAATACATAATAAAATATTAATTACATATCAAGACTCCAACATGGGTGCCTAACACATAGCCTATCCAACTCCTTCCTTTTTGGATGCTCGAGTGACCTTTCCACTTCTCGATGGAACACCAACGAACGCCTTTTCTTCTCCAATCTTGGATTCCCACTCCAAAACCTTTCACATTCCATTTTGGACACCTAGGAAATATGCCTTATCCATATTTGATGTGTAACCACCACCAAAAATAAATCCTCTCTTTAAAATATAATTACAACATTGCCAAAATTTAATATTTTTCTCTCATGTCCCCTAGAACACATTCCAAGGAATGTGGAGACATACAAATGACATAGGATTACAAGGTTAATGTCACCTTGTCCTAACACTAAGTTCCTAAAATGTCATCCTATAGTGTGCATATAAAATTAGCTCAGCTCTAAAATCAAGATCTATATGAAATTTAATATCATATTGAAGAGGTATCCTTGGAAGCTTTTAATAAAAATATCTACATAGTCCCTAAGAATAATATGATCATCAAGAGTAGTTACTTTCCCATACTTTTGGATTTATAATTAACAAAATTAGAAAATTTCTGACACCCCTTACACAAACAACTCTTTAACTGCATAGTGGATATCGTATGGAGAGATATATCTCTCTACATTTCTATAATGTTGAATACCAAACCATTATCATCTATACACTCAATAATTTTTTCATGATATGATATCTTTTCTTAGTGAGAATAAGTCCAATCAATACCTATCACCACTCCATATGATCCAAAAGGTACATGACTCAAGTATCCATTGATATGGTAAAATCTTGAAGTCCCAATTAAAAACTCCTCACAACCATATCTACTACCATCTTGGCCCTAGTGGCTAACTCTACCTCCCACCTATAATATTTCCTAGAATCCACTAGCTTGTAATGATCTACTAAGGATGGGGAAATAAAATAATTTGATGCCCCTAAATCAATTTAAATAATAATAGGAATACCACTAACTACATCTAGGGTCTCAACAATAGTGGCATTATATTTTTCCATATTATTTTTTACTACTACCAAAACCTTACAATACTTTGCCACATCTCTAATTGTCCACTCTAAAATAATTGTATTTTTCCCTTTTGCTAAGGAAAAACCCTATGGATATTCCCTAGCTAAGTGACCTTCACCTCTACATTCATAGAAAGGTCTTCTAATATGAACCTATGTGGGATGAGTCATACTATATGATTTTATGCTACATCTACTAGGCATGGACTAACTATCTTTGAAATAGTGTTGTGTGTGATTTGGCCCCACATTTTTTTCCTAAGGATATTTTTCCTTACAATGACCTTGTGACTATCATACTCCAGAGTTTCTACCTTGAGATCCCTATTATATTATTGACCTCTATCCCTAATTTTATTTCTCTTATGGTTTGGAAGACATAAAAGATATATAAATTCCATTTTGAATGAATGAATACTTATTAAAACTCTAATCTTATTAAGAATGATTATAGTTTTTAGAATGATTATGTGCCTCCTAGTTCTTACCCTAAATTTATGTTAAGGTCTTCTCTAAGATAATCTAAATGGTTCTAGGATTGTCAATATGAATAATACATGTATTCTATAGTTGGATTGATAACTCTACTTAAATGTTTCAAAAGGATATTACCATCTTGAATATATTTCATATATTTGTAACAAATATAATAAACAAATCTCATATTGAGCCACTATAATATTTTTTTTCTTCAAGTCATAAAACACATCTATATACTTCTTATGGTAATGCTTAGATAGATATATATTCACCTAAACCATTACAAGAAGGTGTTGCATGATAGAGTGTCTAGTGATAAGTGGTTCTTTCACTTGTAGAATTTTTACATCTCAAAAGATGAGCTCCAAAATTTTATTTTAAGTTTCTTTCATAAATGTGCAACCCAAAACATATCTCTAAACTCTAGGGCCAAGACTCTACCTTTACCCTATCCATAGAACCAATAAATATAGTATCTATGAATAAATAAATTATCTTTTTTGATCTCCTACATCAAAGGATACCTTCAATAATCCTCCTCTATCTTCCTACTAAAATTTTGGTTGTGGAATATTGTGTATAGAATATCAACCAACCTTTATATGTTTAGAAGTGTGATCCTTAAGGAAATGGTGTAAACGATCCACATGAGAATCCTCTACTACTAGTAAAAACCATGTTTAACTATATCAATTAATCTCTATAGAGTTTCAAGAATTTGTGGTCCAAATTCCAGTGGAAGTTCTTAATGAGTAGATTATAAAGGTGGAGACTCTAAATGCATATCTTGTGGTTGCACTAACCTAGATGAAAAGAGTGAGGACTAACACTCATATATTTATATGTCATTCTAAATTAAATAATAATTAGGATTAAAAGAGTTAAAATTAAATTTATCTTCGCATAGTTCTCAATGTATAAACCTAACTTTGATACCAAATGACATATCCAAATTTTTTCGTGGAAATAAAACACATTAGTAATAGCACAACCACTTTTTTAATCCAACCATTAAAATTGGAATGAGCATAAAAAAATATTTATAATCTCATAAATTGTAATGAGAAAAATATAGACAATACAAAATATTGAAATTAATTTTATGAATACTAAAAAGATTAAAATTTTATTTAAATTACAATTTAATAGAATATTTCAATAAAATAGTAATTTAACAAAAATATTATTTAAAATCTAATTAAATTTGAATAATTAAGCAAATCACTACAATATTTTTTAAAATCTTATATTTAATTCTGTAATTTAGCTAATTTTTTTATATCTAAAATTCATAAAATATTTTAATATCTAGTTGTTAAAATAATTAATTATATTATTATGCCAAAGGCATTCCTTATATGAAATGGACAACCTACTTTTTGAAATCAATGGTTGAGAATTGAGAAGGATGCAAGAAGATGAAATCAATCTCAACCATCATCTCTATTTTTATTTGTAAAATGATTTAACAATTTAAAAGTTGACTTTTTGTTTTAAAAAAGAAAAAAAAGTTGATAAGATTCAAATAAAAAATAGAATTATATTTATTAATATTTCAATTCTAATAACTTTCTCTTTTTTATTTTTAAAATGATTTGACAATTTAAAAGTATTTTTGTTTTAGAAACAAAGAAAATAAAAGAACTTTAAAAATAAGCTTTTTGTCTTAAAAACAAAGAAAATTTTATAATATTGAAATAAAAAATAGAATTATATTTTACTAATATTTCAATTCTAATAAATTTAAATTATTAAATATAAATATAATTTAATTTTTAAAATATATTATATTTATTAAAAAGATTAAAATATAAAATATATTAGAAGTTTAATATTTATCTATATTTGTTTTTAAAATATATTATATTTATTGAAAAATATATTCAATTTATATTTATTATTACATATATGAAATGTGATGCTTATTATTAAATATAAATATTATATACACACACTCCCTTTTCCTCCCACCCCATCTCTATCTCTCTACCTCTACCTCCTCTCTACTACTTTCTCTATCACCTCTCATATCTCTCACTCTTACCCATTCTTCCATTCCTCTCTTTATCTTTCCCATCTTGTCCTCTATCTATATTTATCCATCTCTCTCCATCCATGTTCCATCCTTTCCTCCACCTTCTATATTCCCAAAGTTATATCTATCTCTATCCTCCCTCTCCTTATTACTCTTTCTATTTCCTCTCTCTCTATTTCTCTTCCCCCCCTCTCTGTGTCTATTTATAAATATTTATCTCCCTCTTTGTATCCTCTCCATGTCCTCTCTCACTCATGTACACACACACCCCTCTTTCTCCCTACTCTATCTCTATCCTATCTTTTCATCGTGATCTTTTACCTCTCTATTACTTATCTCTATCACCTTCTTTTCTCTCTTACTCTTGCCCCCTCTATCTCTATCTCCCTATCTCTTCCTCCCCCTCTCTATCTATATCTCATTATGTCTACCTCGGCATTAGGAAAATTCACCGCCAACAATTCACAGTTGGAAAATTCACTGCCAAAAATTCACTGTCATGACAAATTCTCTTCAAGGAAAATTCACCACCACGGAAAATTAATCGTAGACTTTTAATGCCATGAATTTTCCATGGTGGTGAATTTTTCATCGTGGTGAATTTTCTCATGGTGAATTGTTGGCAGTGAATTTTCTAACGGTGAATTGCTGGTGATGAATTTTCCTAGAGCCATCTACCTCTCTCTCTCTCTCACCCCTCTCTATATCTCTCTACATCTATCTCCCTATCTCTCTGCCTATACATCTATATCCTTTCCCTCTCCCCCTCTTCTTCTCTTCATTCCATCTCTTCTACTCTATATCTTTATCTTTATTTCTCGCTTGATCTCCCTCTCACTCATCTCTCTATCTCTTTCTATACATATCATTCTCTACCTATATCTCCCTATCTATCTATCTCCCTATCTCTTTATCTATTTTCCTATCCCTCTCTATCTCTCTATATCACCCTCTATCTATATATCTCCCTCTCCCTCTCCTCCTTTTATATTTCTTCTCCTCTGCATGTCTTATCATATTTACATGTTCTCTCCTCTCATGCCTGTCTCTCTCCCTTTCTCTCCCTCCCTCTGTATCTCTCTTGTTTCCTCCCCATCTTTCATTACCTCTCCTTTTATCTTCCCATATCTATATCTATTTCTTTCTCTTCCCATTTATCTCTCTCTCTCTCTCTCTCTCTCTCTCTCTCTCTCTCTCTCTCTCCCTCCCTCCCTATATTTATCCCTATCCAGTCTCTGTTTATCTTTTCTACCTCCATTTTTCTCTTTATCTCTCTCCTCTCCTCTCTCTGTATCTCCTTATATCTCTATCTTTATATGCATATATATATATATATATATATATATATATATATATATATATATATATATATATAATATATATATATCTCTCTCTCTCTCTCTCCCTCTCCCTCTTCCTCTTTATCTCTTTATCTCTTCCTCTCTATCCACCCTCTCTATCTCTTCCCTTCTATCTCCCCATCTCTCTTTATCTTTATTTCTCCCTCTATATCTCTCTATATCTCTATATATTTTCCTCCCTCTTCCTCTCTTGCTCTATATTTAGATCTCTACCTCTTTCACTCTATATTCATCTCCACCTCTATATTCCTCTCTCTTCCTCCATATCTAGAAATGTTTCCCTCTCTATCCATCCATCTCTCTCCTTATCTCTCCCCCCTCCCTCTTCATAGACCTTCGTTGTCTTCTTGATTTAGACTATTTTCACTCCATTTTAGAGACCTTTGTTGCACAAACAATATCATTTTTTTAATGGAAAACCAATTGAACTCATGTAATACAAAAATTTATGAAAAAAGTAGGCTTAAATATTCCCTAATTGACATTTCACACCTTTTTGTCACACCCATTGCACACTAAGGTGCAATTGCTAGTATTAGTTTTTGATTAGAGGTAAAATACGAGTTTTGAAGGGGCCCGAAACCCTTTACATCAAAAAGCAGCTAAAACTTAAGAAAACAACACTAAGCATAAAACAACCCAACAATAGTGACCCAACAACAAAAAATTAGCCAAAAAGGAGGACCCCAACCAACAACACTACATGTTTTTTAGAATATCCACCGCCTCCATGTTGCTTGCTACAACCTTCTGAGCATCATCCAAAACATCAAAAATTTATTTACCAAACACCCCAACTTGAGCTTTAGTCTTGTTCCTAGTCCTAGCACCAGGACCATTCATATTTACCTCAGTAATCAAAACAATATCTTTCTCCCCACCCTTCCCAGCAACACCCTCCTCCCCCATCAACTTACTAGCAACACCGATCTCTTCAACATGAGCAACATCTTTACACTTCTTGGCACTAACCACAAGAGAGATCACACTAGTAGAATCAAATTTACCAACAGATTTAGAAACCTCCCCACCTCTCATCACAGTATCCCAAATTTTCTAGTATTAGTTATCTAATATAAATAAATTAAATGAAACTAAATATTCATCTAAAATAATTCAACCATTATTAATTATAATTTTAGAATAAATTAAGGACTAGAATCTAAATAGGAAAGCAACATTTTTAGTCTTTTTCTTCTTCTTTGCAAGTAAATCATTTTCATATTCTAAAATTAAAATAAATTTTAAAATTTTGAAAAATCATGAAGTATTTAAAGTAGGTATGTTTTACTACTTTTTTTGGGTTAAATTGGGTTGGATCGTCCTTTAAATTTAATCATTTAATCATTATATAGTTGGGTTAGTGGGGTGTGAAGAATCCATATACATAAAAAAATCCACCCCCTTAAAATAAAATAATATTTTTAAGGACTTATAATAGAAAGATATTTGGATAACTACTAAAAAATATTAATAACATGGTAAGTTTTTATTTTATATTATTGTTTTTAATTTTACATTTATAAATAATAATACTTATTTTCACATAAAAATGGATACTCAAATTAAAATCTTATTTTTGTTTAAATTATTCACCATCATCTAACCAATATTTCCACCATAATTGTTTAAAAAATACATTAAATTATATGGATATCTTTTGAAATATTATATATATAAGAAAAATGTATTTATATAGATAAGAAAATATCCCTCATTTATCAAAAAATTAAACTTGTATAAAAATATTAAGAAAATATTTAACTAGCAATCACACCTTGGTGTGCAATGGGTACATCGAAGAAGTGTGGAAGGTTGATTGGGGAATTTTTGGGTCTATGTTTTACATACATAGAAAATGATGTTTTATGTGCAACAAAGGTCTCAATGGAGAAGTGATAGCTTCAAATCAACTATGCATCCACTTATAGTGATCCCAACACAAATAAAAAAATCATTTGAATTAGGAAGATAATAAGGATTCATTACCAATAGGCTCATGTTATGTTTGCAATAGGGAGAGTGTAACGCCCCACCACACAACCCTATAGGACAACACACTAATCACACCTAAAATAGAACATTTTTTTTAAAAAGAGAATTATTCACAAGATAGAAGGTGGATCAACAATTGTTTTAAAATCTAAGTCCTCTAAGGTTCATGACTACACTACTCAATTCCCATTAACTAAAATAGCAAGAAAGGAAAATTCATTACATTATTAAACCAATTCCATCAACAATATGAAATTACATTTAATAAACTCATTTAATTGAACAATCAATATGGGATAACCATAAACATATATTCAATAGAGATCATTACATAAGAGAGTTCAACCTTTATTTACATCATTACATAGTTACAATTGAACAATAATGTCTCCTCGTATACATGTGAGGAGAGTACATCAAAAGCATAATACATGATACAATACAAGAACATGAATAATAATCCACATGAATTGGAATGAGTGCTAAAGCCTTCAAATCTAGAAGTAGTCTCACGAACACAAGCAAGGTGAAGGAACCCAATGGAGTACAAGGAACATTCCACCCGACCATGTGGAACCCTAAGGTCCACCCCCCGTGCTAGGAGATAGAAAAATGTCCCACCACCACAATGACAACATAGTGACAACCAATTGACATAACAAGACTATAAGTACAACTGACACATAAACCACTTAACAACACATAAGATCATGCAATGTTTCCAGAGGACACCACATACCAAGAGGAGACAATAATCAAGGGAATACTAGTTTGCAGAGGGAAGAGTGTCATCGAATGGTCCTAACATGGGTTGCCCTAATAGCCTCTCACTAGGCATCAACCCCCATCTATGGTTACCCTGACAGCCTCTAAATAAGTGCCGACCCCATAGGGTGACACATGCAGAACCAACCTTCCTTTCGTGAGGACAAGGAAGTTGGTTTTTCCAACCAGGCCTTCTCAACCCATCCTTAGCTTAGATGAGTGTTACAGGCATGGGTGAGGAAATATCTCATCTTTTTAAATGTTTTAACTACCTAAACCCACCCTAATACATTTTAAGTTATCATTGAGTTAAGAAACTCCCACATGGGTTACCCTAACGCCCCTTTGTGTGTCAGACCCCATTGAAAGCCACTCCCCCCTTCTACAACTAGAATACCCAATAAAACCAAGAATTTAAAGTCATCATGCACATAATGAAAAACCTACAAGATTACAAACCCCGAGTGAGGCATGGACCATCTTGCTCCCTAACACAACTGTAATACAATAAGTATGCATGGTAGATGACCCATATCGACACATTGCAATCATTATAATCAATAATTCACGGCTCAATAATACATATTTTTCCAAAACCTCTAGAAGAATTCTAAACCAATACACACAAAAGGGACTCCCATAAAGAACATTCGCAACCAACATCACAACTTTCAAGAAATTTACACTTTAAGACATAACTCTCAATAACTAAAGTTTAGGAAATCATTAAATCAACTATTACAAAAATACGAGTACAATGAAACCAAGCATCATTCATTCCTTAAATAAATACCACAACATTTTAAAATAAGTTTATACAATGAACCCTTATCATTACTACTTTGAATTCATTACTTAATAAAATCCTTCAATTTATTTACTTACTACTTTTCTCTAAATTCTAAAGAAAGAACATAATACTATTATTATATCCAATATAAAAGACATATAACAATATATCCATACATACCTATATAAATATGTATGTATGTATATAAGCATATACACACATATATATATATGCATATACCTATATTTGTATATATGCTTGATTATATCCAAATTTTATTTACAAACACTAGTTAACATTACAACAACCAATTGATACAAATAATCATATATATATGTATACACACGTTTAAGTACTTATGTGCATGTCGATATTAACTCAAAAGAATTTACAATTATTAGACAATCTGTCGATTTGCATGAACGAATACCCAAACAAATGTAAATAGTGAATATTTGGTGCAAAGATCAATCATGAGAATGCACACATTTAACACCATTTTGCATAGATAAATATGTATATATGCCATATGCATAACAATTCACAACCATAACATGGTGATTTGGGTGATAATCAAGCAATTTATTATGCAATCTAATTGTCTAGTATCAAACACATAGATATCTAAATGCAATGATGTAAACATTTATAGTCAAATTCCAATACATCAAAAAGGTATAACTTTATATAAGATGCATTACTAATAAGGCTTATCTCCATCTATATTTAAAACAAGAGTTTTTCCACCATCATTGTTAGACAAAAGTTTCTAAATTCTATATGTATCAAACGTTGTTATCTAAAGGAAACTTATGCTTATTCAAAGTTAAATTTGATACCATGACAACTGAGCAAACAATGTTTTCAGAATAGCAATAATCAAAAGAGGTGGAACTTTCTCCTATCGACCGCATGGTAAGAAGCACACATAGGTAGTGATGCTACCAATCTAGGTATCGAATAAGATAGGTAGCGAAGCTACAATCCATAACCACAAATACATATATATTTTGGTGTTTTTTTTATTACGACTAAGGTGAGAAAGATACCATAAGTAATCAATAATAAAAGACATGTACGAAATGTAAAACACAAGGAGTAGAGGCCAATTACAGGCGCATGTGAAGCCACTAACTCCTCTTCACCTAGGCACATATTTGGAGAATATTTCCCAAGTTTATACCCTAAGTTCAAGATTCCATATAAAAGTTGCAATGCAAAAGGTGACATATATCAGATATCTTAAGCTTCCTTTGGTTTCATGAATACTAAGAAAAAGTTTTAAATTTACACCAACATTCTTCACAACATAGGTTCAATACAAGTATCGACTATAGATATCAAGAATAGTAGTAAAAAAGAATGCATGGCACCAACTAGGATAAGCTAAATGGAAAGAAACAGGGGCAGTGGCCTGTGTTATGTATGATAAGCTTAAAATATAAGGATTTCAAATGCTCAGGGAAATAGAGACTGTGGCTACCAAAAGTCCACCATTCTTAATTGCATACAATCACAGGTACATTAACCATGATTTGAGCCAAGACTAAGATAATATAAATATAGCAATCAAATTTGGGGAATAATATAGAGAAATAAATAGAAACAACAAAACATTGCAAAAGAAAAGAATCCCCAAGGTTACATGAAACTTATGGAATAAGCATAGCTTGAATTCAAACTTTTACTTTGTTTCAGACAACACAATCTTGCATTATTCATTTCTAATTCAACACTAAAATGGAGGAATTATAATGGAACCTGATTTATATGCTTGTTAGAGCTGAAGTCTTGATGTAAAGCTCTTCCAATCACCAACTTCTACTCCTTCTGAGTTTCCATAGTACTCCAAAAACCCCTGATTCCCTACTTCCAAAACCCCCAAGAAAGTTTTCAAGAACTAGAGAAATATTCATGGCCGAGGGAAGCAAGATTAGTTTCTCGAAAAATAACCAAAAGTCTTTCTCTCAGCTAACTCTGACTAATTTATTTACTCTTCTTTATTTCCCATTACCCCATGCACTAAAGAAATTAATTATTTTACTTAATTTTCTTTTATTATTTCCTACACTTAATATTTGCACACAAAAGATCAAACAATTAAAACATTTAATTTATTAATGTAATCTTGCATATAATTTGTTTGCACAATATAATAGTTTAATATATTTATTTAAATATTTCATTTTAAGCCATAAATTTTAATTTATTAAGATCAAATAAATACTTTAATAATATTCTATTTAATCTATTCTTCAATTATATAAAATCTTTTATTTAATTATTCTAAGGCCTTTTACTTTCAATAATCTTTATTTAACATAATAATAAAACAAAAGCACTAATCATACACATTTCTGAAATGAACATACTATCAAGCAATACCTGACTGCAGGGTGAAACAGAAGGAAAAATGATAACAACATCAACAAAATGACTCAAACTGACCACACAATAGGGAATGGTAAACAAACACTCATCCTCATCAAGGATGATGGCTCAACATGGGGAACTCGACGCTATCTCCAAATCAACCATCTCCATTGAGTATAAGGTACACACAAACCTAAAAGTTCAGGTGGAGTCAATGCCTGGTACCTACAACTTGTAGCAAACCACACAGTCAAACATGTACATAAGCAAATAGTTAGTCACACCGTGAAGGGAAAATCACAGTGTTATAGGGCATTCACAAGCAAGTGATGCTACCTTGTTCCCCTTCACCAATACATCATCACACAATAAACCAATATCAAATCACGATGAGAACATATGTCTAACAATCACATAATACTCATATCAATGATAACCCACATAATCAATTAAAATGATCCACTAACCATAGTATAAGCACAAACATCAGATATAAGAGTGTCATCATAATTGTGCATCAAAGTGTCATAACATCCAAGTATCAAAGCGTCATAGTAAAATCAAAGTCACCGGAAACAAAAAGCAAAGTGGGGGCATAGAGAGGGATAGAAGATCTCGAGGGAGAGGATAGATAAAGAAGAGATAATAAAGAGATGGAAGATCATCTCGAGGACAAAATAAAGATAAAGTCGGAAGTGATAAAGAGATCAAAGATGGATCGATCGAGATCAGATCGAGATCGTTATCGGAAGATCAGGTCAGATCGCTTTTGCGTCCGGAAAGAGAACCGAGGAATGTCGAACCGATAAAGTCGTCGGTCAGGCAAAGATCAAAATTTTCCGTCCGGTTCAAAAATAGAAAGAGGGAGAAAATGAAAGAGGGGAGATTAAGAGAGAAATATAAAGATATAGGAAGTGATATAGTGGTCATCAAATCATGAGTTGATACAATCTTAGGCCATGAAGAAGATTGATGAAGTAGGTATTACAAAGGCAAGAAAATAAAGTTATGGTATGTATTTGTGTATTTCCTATGGAGTTGAAACCCTTGAGTATGTAGGAAAGATAGGAGAAACTCCTTTGAGTAAGGGAATAATAGATTCCATTCAAGATTTTCCTGAGGTTATTGAACCAACAGTTGACATGTTGAAAGTATTATTGGGTGAGTGTGGAAAACACCACATAGTTGTATTGCAAGGGTCTCTTTCAAATATGAGCAATGATAGCATTGAAAAGGCAAGGATCACTCAATATTTTCTGTTTTACCTTGAGGGTGAAGAATATACACATTCATTGCAGAAGTTCCACAAGGAGATATTGGAGACTAGTGATGATTTACTTCTTTTGGAAGAGAGCTTAGTACCACTGATCAAACAACCATATTTGTTGTCCTAATGGTTAGAGACAAAGAGGGAAGACAAAATGCTTTGGTTGTGATGATAAACTTGAGGGGTGAGAAGCATAAGTTCAAAATGAAGCAAGCTCTTCAAGTGGGGCAATTTTCTATGGAATTATATGCTATCTACACATAGAAATGGATTAGTTACAAGTTGGAGGTAGTAAATGCAAGCAAAGGGTAGTTGTGAGCAAAGGAGTCATTGATTTCAAGGTTATAGATTTAGTTCTTGCTTTTTACTCTTTACAAGTGGATGTTGTTGTAGGTTATGATGTAGGTTACCAAGCATTTGTAGATGGTGAGTGGGTCATGATGCAAGGATTTACTATTGGAGGTCTTAACTCAAGAGGGACTTGAGTTCTTTTTTCCTCTAGGGAGTATGGTGTAGGGGCACCCTCATGCATATGAGATCAATTTTTAAGTTTTGTCTTGTTTTTTTGTGGTTGATGTGATAAGGTCATTTGAGACCATTAGATGTCATATAAGACCATTTTTGGTGTTTTGGTACAATTTAGGAAAAAGATGTAAAATTTGCAAAAATATTGTCAAAATGCACAAAACAATGTTGTCAAAGGTTGTAAGAAGTTGCCATCTTTGTAAACCAAGTTGTTAACAGGTGGTTGGGATAGTTTATATAATATAAAATACATAAATATGTAATCCAACTTGAATTCAGAGGTTGGAGAAGATTGAAATGCAAAAAAAAACTTCATTTTGCAATGTTTTACTTGCATTTTTCTATGTGAAACAATTTTTTATTCACATTGTAAGGACTTGTATAGTTGAGTACGGCCTTGAATCTTACATGGATGGAAAGAGGATTTAATTTGAGATGTTTTTTGTTCTTACCAGTCCAAAATAAAAGTTCGTTTAGTTGGTCTACCATATCAATCTTCTTAATAGCCTTGTTCAGGAACTAAGGTTTCCAGTAGATAAGAAAAAAACATAACTTTTTATTCCACTATAAAAATTTGTGAAAGGTTTTGTTTTGAGGGTATGTAAAAACCCTTTAGAGGATATTTCATAGTTTTACATTTTGGTGGACTAATTAATAAAAGTTTGCTTGCATTTGTGTGTAGATAGACTAAGAAGTCCTAGTGATTTGGGGAAAATTGTTGTAAGCCATTGAGGGATGATCCTTGATGTAGGAATTGATGATTTAGGCCATGCATGACATGTTGAAGGTATTGGAATAAGTTTTGAGACAATTTGAAGCCCTAAACACCTTTGGAGCATGCCTAGTTGCCAATTAGGTCTAGTTAAAGCAAGAGGACAGACAAAATTTGAAGCCTTCTGTACAAAGTGACCCCACTTGGTTTTGAGATATGTTAAATAAAGAAAAAATGGGTATATGAATCAAATTTTATTTCTTGGAGATTAGTTTTGGTTGGGAAGATATGTCCAAAAATTCCATTTTGAAAGGCTACAAACCCTTCATTTGATGTTTGAGGGTTTGGATGAGTGATTATTTGTGAGTATTTTGAGTTTTTTTACCCCTACTCTGCATCATATAGAGAGAGAGGTAGAAAGGGATATATATATATAAAGAGAGTAGGAGAGATGAAGGGAGAGATGGAGTAAATA
>VDFB02000007.1:182253458-182320693 GCA_007258455.2 Sequoia sempervirens
AAAAAACCCACCACACCAAGCCAAATCTCTTTGTATTTCAGTAACCAAAAAATTACATACAATGCAGAGACACAACTCTCTAGTATCAATTTTACAGTTGCTTCATTCACTGTTTGATATATTTTAGAAATGCTCTCACAAATTTTATATCAAACCAACTCAGAATAATTACTTCGAATCTTACGAGACTCTGATTTTATCCTCTATTTATCCTTATCTGCAATTACCCATCGCAGAAAGTTTCCATTCCAGTGTAGATTTTTCCTTGCAGACAGTTCAGTTCCAACGTTGCAAATGCTGCAAAAATCCAACCGCCAACCATTGGAATTTTGCTTCCTCTGATTGGCCCATGAGGCACCACATAGGATATTCATCACTCGATCAAGGGCGTTCAAAATGTATTCGCATGTCGGTGAGACACAAGCAGTGTCTCCCCGATGCTCAAAGGCTTCACAGTCGATATCGCCATGAGTCATTCCTATCAGCAAGACGTTATACCAAGTTCACAAGTTGCATCGACCTCAGCATTCTCATCGGTGAGACAATCACTATTTGATGAGACATCATACCGATGTTCAAAGTCACATCGAAATGTCCTATCTTCGGCAAGAGTTACCGCTATTGCTAAGAGATCTTACTGAAGACTTTAAGTCACCCCAAGATCACTTTTTGCTAGGAGTCATACTGACAACATCCCACATCATCGATGAGATAGACACCCATTGGCAAGAGTTCTTACCAAACCCTTACATTACCTCGAAGACCATAAACAATCGACGAGACTTCAATAGTCACTAAGAGGTCTTACCGAGTGTTCAAGACTCTCCTCGATGACTCCTAGTGAATCATTGTCAGCAAGAAAATCCTCCATCGCTAAGACTTCATGTCGAAGAAAATGTGTTACACCAATGACTCCAGTCATTATGAGTCTCTTCGACATCCGCTAGGCACCCAATAACAAACACATGTAGCTTTGTCGACGAGACATTCCATATCAGTAAGACTACATACTGACAATAAACCTTTTGGTCAAGTCTCCCTGATAACTACAAGTGTATAACCATCGGTGAGAGAACCAACAGTTGGCAAGAGATCTTACCGAGTCTCCATGTCACAGCGATAGGTCCATTTGGCAAGACTGAAACAAGGTCACAATAACCAGAGCATTTCAACAAGGATTCATAACAGCTAGTCGGCCAGACATTAGTAATGTCACATCAACTTTGCCCTTCAGGAGTTACATGCCAGTAAGAATTGAGGCACATTTTCCAAAAATCTCCCACTTGACAAAGATCTTACTGACACCTCCAGGGCATAATAAAACTACTAAAATTCATGGGCCTTGAGGCCCATCGAATTGGCACACCACCTGAACTTGTTTGTGCTTACTGGCTTCGTCAATGCATCTGCAACATTCTCTAGAGTATCCACTTTCTCCAAAGAGACCTTCCCATCCTCCACCATGTCTCGTACAAAGTGATACTATACATCTATATGTTTCATCCTGGCATGGAAAGTAGGATTTTTTGCCAAACATATAGCACTCTGGCTGTCACAGTAAATAGTAATCTTTCTTGCATCAAAACCAATGTTAGAACACAAATGTTTTAACTAGATTGCTTCTTTACAGGTATGTGTAGCTACCATGTATTCTACCTTTGTAGTGGAAAAAGTGACTACAGCTTGCCGCTTGCTCATCCAACTCATTGCACCACCATTCATCATGAAAATATATCAACTGGTGGATCTCTTACTGTCAATGTCCCCTGCCCAATCAGAATCCACATAACCTCAAATACTAAGAGTCCTCTATGATTCAACCAAGTTCCCATGGTAACATAAAGCATAGTCTGAAGTGCTCCCTTCGATATCTAATGACTCTTCACATCATCCTAATGTGTCCTTCTTAGGATTAGCTATAAACTCGATCTATAATTCCCACTACTTAGCTGTCTCATCTTATATGTAATTTCATTGCATACATAAGGGCTGCCAACTACACTAGCATATGACACATCGGTTATGTCCTCCATCTCAAAAGAGGATATTTGGATAGTCTTCAAATTGCATAGGGTTCCAAAATTGGAAGAACTAGTCACTATAATCACTATAAAAATCTCTAGGAATGCCTTGATATACTTACTTTGACTGAGCTAAAGTTTTCTACTCTTCCTGTCCCTGGTTATTTCCATTCCTAGAATATATCTGGCTGCACCAAGATCTTTCATTTCAAACTTTGTAGACAGTTGAGATTTTAGATCAGAAATCATTAACTTAGTATTTCCTATGAACAACATATCATCAACATAGAGAGCAATAATAAGAACATGCTCATTTTTAGCTTTGTAATATACATAATGATCAAATTTCAATCTTACAAATCCTAAAGAAAAAAATGTCAAACTTTTGGTACCACATTCTAGGAGATTATTTTAATCCATACAGATATTTTTTCAACTTGCAAACCAAATTTTCTTTAGCTTTTTCCACAAAGCATGTCTGGATCGTAGGGACATATAAATTTCTTCTTCAAGATCACCATGAAGAAATGGTATCATCACATCCATCTGCTCAATCTCTAAGTCATATGCTGATGCAAGTGACAAAAGAAATCTAATAGATGTCAGCTTAGCTACAGGAGAAAAGATTTCTCCATAATCAATTCCCTCTACCTGGGAATAACCTTTTGCAACTAGCCTCACTTTATATTTTCCTACACTACCATCCGCACTTTTTAAATACTCCATTTACAACCCATCGCTTTTCTACCTTTAGGAAATGGCACCCAAACTTCTAGGTAATTAATTCTTTCTAATGCATGCTTTTTATTCACTCGGGCCCAATGAGAGCTCTGAATCCCATATCTTTTAAATTCCTCTCTTCACACCCTAGGTTCATCACAAAAATTCAAGACATAGGGCACAAGTAGACCTCTATCAAAGAAACCCATACCTATCAAGTTGTTTCTTCATGAGTTGACCTCCTCACAGTCGAGGTATCGAGGTGGTTCTTCATCTCTCTCTTTAACTTCTGCAGAGCTACTTGATATTTCTTAGCATCGTGTACATTTTGATTTTTTCAATTCTTTATCCGTGTCAGAGGAATTTCATTTCAAGCATCCTTTTCATTTTCTGATTTCTTCTCTGACTACAAATCCAATGTAGAAGGCTTTAGCTCATGAAAGATAATGCTTCTGCTGTACAAAACCTTGCAGTCTCAGGATTCCAAAGCTTGTATCCTTTTATGCCAGCACTATAGCCAATAAAAATACACTTTACAACTTTTTTTTCCAGCTTAGATCTTTTTTCAAATGGAACATATGCATATGCCTCACAACCAAAGACACGAATATGTCTCAGAGAGGGCTTCTAGACCATGCTTCCAAAGGCATCTTCAACAAGAGAAGAGTTAGGGAAAATGATTTACCAAGTAACATGTCAGGAAACCGCTTCCAACCTTAACTTCTCTCCACAAGACTATCAAAGATACTGTGGCTCTTTTCCATTACTATCCTGTCTGTCCTCTAAACTCCATTTTGCTGTGGGAGGTAAGGTGTAGTCTTATGTATTTTAACTCCGCATCTTGTGCATTCCTTTCAAATCCATTTGAACAAAAACTCACCGCCATTTTCAAATTCTTAAACATTTTATTTTCCTACCACCGATTTTCTACAAGGTTTTTAAATTCTTAAACTAATCAACACTTCTTATTTACTTTTCTAGAAAATAAACAAATGCTCTTCTTGAATAATCATCAATAAAAGACACATAGTAACTTGATTTAGATAAAGAAGGAACATTCACTAGACCAAACACATCAGAATGTATATAATCAAGAAAAACAGAAGATTTGTGAGTACTAGAATAAAATGAAACACGGTGCTGTTTACCATATATACAATGTTCACAAAACTTGAATTCGAGGTTACAATCTTCAAGCCCCTCAACCAGGTTTTTATTTTTCAAGGTTTTTAAACCTTTCTCACCAATGTGGCCTAGCCTATGATTCTAGAGCATAGTCTTCTCTACTAGAAGTTTAATCTCCATGGAGTTTACACCATTAGGAACATTTTCCTTCTTTTCTTCATGAGCAGCCTTAAGTGACTTCAGCAGACATCAAGCAGCATTGAACAACTAGTGCATACAACTTGTACAAGGTACCAATTCAAGCACCTCTAGCCAACACCATTGCGCCTCTAGTCATCTTGCAGCCATTTCTAGAGAATGTGACATGCACTCCAATATCATTCAACTTACTTACAAAAATTAAATTATGAGCCAGACCTGGTATATGCATCACATCATTGATTCCCTTCACTCTTCCATCAAGGAATTGAATTCTGACTCTTCCACGGCCAACAATTTCCAAAGATGAATCACTTGCCAAATACACCATTCCACCATCGTAGTTTTCATACTTAATGAACCAGCCTCTATGAGATGTCATGTGGAAAGATGCTCCAGAATGAATTAGCCAGACATCATCAAATGCCCATGTAGCCAAGGTTGCAATGAAGGTGAATGCATCACTCTGAAAAGAATCATTGTTAGAAGAGGTCTTTTTCTTCTTCCTTTTCTCCTCCTTGCAATCCTTTCAGACATGATCAGGTTGCCCACAATTCTAGCACTTCACCTTGGACTTCTTTCCAAGAGACTTTGATCTCCCTTATGATTTTGATCTGAATTTCTTGTCCTTCTTCTTGCCTTTATCCTTCGATCTACCTGTGATAGCAAGAACCTCCTTTTCCATCTCAACAGATTTTCTCCTCATTTCTTCTGATAACAAAGAAGCAAAAACATCTTCCATCTTGAATGTGGATGTTGTACTCCCAATTGCCATCACTAGATGATCCCAAGAATCAGGAAAAGAACATAGCAGTAGCATGCAACAATCTTCTTCATCTATCTTCACACCAACAGATGCTAACTGAGCAATTAGCATGTTGAAAGCATTCAAGTGATCAGCAACAACAGCTCCATCCTGCATCTTCAAAGAGTACAGCTTCTTCCTCAAGAACAACTTTTTCACCAAGGACTTGCCCTGATAAATAGCTGCCAGTCTTTTCCACAATGAAGATGCAGTCTTTTCTTCATGAACATTCAGAAGAACAAAGTCTGCTAAACAGAGCCTTATCAGCCCTTTTGATTTTCTATCTGCCAAGTCCCAATCCTCTTGCTTCATGTCTTGAGGTTTTGTTCCAGACACAGCATTCCAAAGATCTCGGTCCACTAACAGATCTTCCATTTTGAGTTTCCACATCTCAAAATTGCTACCATTGAATTTCTCTATTTCAATCTTCCCAAATGTGCTTTCCATCTTAATCTATAATTAAATTATTAGACCTCTACAAACCCCCACTAAAAGAGAATTGACAAAAGAAAACCCAACCCACTCACAAGGATAACACAACTGTCCAAGCTCTGATACCACTTGTAAGGAAAGCCAAGGTGCGGAAACAACTTTCCTAACATGAAAACCACATGGAAGAATGCAGACTGTACTTTTAATTTCCAAATCACAATCCAATTAAGACACACATGAAAGATTTACAAAAATAGAAAAATACACAAAGACAAATGAACACCAGATTTACGTGGGAAAACCCTTTGTGGAAAAAAAACCCACCACACCAAGCCAAATCTCTTTGTATTTCAGTAACCAACAAATTGCATACAATGTAGAGACACAACTCTCTGGTATCAGTTTTACAGTTGCTTCATTCACTATTCGATATATTTCAAAAATGCTCTCACAGATTTTATGCCAAACCAACTTAGAATAATTACTTCGAATCTTACGAGACTCTGATTTTATCCTTTGTTTATCCTTATTTGCAATTACCCATCATAGAAAGTTTCCATTCCAGTGTAGATTTTTCCTTGCAGACAATTCAGTTCCAATGTTGCAATTGCTGCAAAAATCCAACTGCCAACCATTTGAATTCTGCTTCCTCTGATTGGTCCATGAGACACCACATAGGATATTCATCACTCGATCAAGGGTGTTCAAACATATTTGCATGTTGGTGAGACACAAGCAGTGTCTCCCCGATGCTCAAAGGCTTCACAGTCGATATTTCCATGAGTCATCCCTATCAAAAAAATGTTATACCGAGTTCACAAGTCGCATTGACCTCAACATTCTCATTAGGGAGATAATTGCTATTCAATGAGACATCATACTGATGTTCAAAGTCACATCGAAATGTCCTATTGTCGACAAGACTTACCGATATCACTAAGAGACTTTACCAAAGACTTTAAGTCACCCAAAATCACTTTTTGCCAGGAGTTATACTAACAACATCCCACACCATCGGTGAGACAGATGCCCATCGCCAAGAGTTCTTACCGAACCCTTACATTACCCTGAAGACCATAAACAATTGGTGAGACTTCAATAGTCGCTGAGAGGTCTTACCGAGTGTTCAAGACTCTCCCCGATGACTCCTAGTGAATCGCTGTCGGCTGAGACAACCCTCCATCACTAAGACTTCATGTCGAAGAAAATGTGTTACACCGATGACTCCAGTCATTATGAGTCTCTCCGACATCTACTAGGCACCCGATAACAAACACATGTAGCTTTGTTGGCGAGACATTCCATATCGGTAAGACTACATACTGATAATAAACCTTTTGGTCAAGTCTCCTCGATAACTGCGAGTGTATAACCATCAGTGAGAGAACCAACAATCAACAAGAGATCTTACCAAGTCTCCATGTCACAGTGATAGGTCCATTTAGCAAGATTGAAACAAGGTCACAGCGACCAGAGTATTTCAACAAGGACTCAAAATAGCTATTCGGCCAGACATCAGTAATGTCACACTGACTTTTCCCTTTAGGAGTTACATGCCAGTAAGAATTGGGGCACATTTTCCAACAAAGAAAGGGGGTTCGGCCCCACAGTGGGCGCCAAATTTATGTGTGAGATAAAATATGTAAATGAAATAAGATCACACAAGCAATGAAACATATTACATTAGAGAATTTAATCATAAAACTAAATCAAATTGAAACAAGAACAAATTCCTTAAATCATTCCATTGTTCTCTATTCTCAAGGATCCTCTAAATCATTAGTGCTCTCAGATTTTTATATTGCACTATGACTATTTATGACAACCTAAGAAATGAGATGTAGAATGCAAGAATCTAATTTCGACATGATAGATAAGTTGTATGATAATGCTATGATATCAAATGCTGTTGTGATAAAATGAAGATTATGCTATGATAATGATGCTAAATGCTATGGTGGAATTGTTGAATAAAATCTAAGTTGATAACTAAGATGTAGCTATGAAACTAAGCCATGATTCTAAACTAGCATGATACTACAATGTTCAAATGCTAAATTCTAAATTACTCTAAATGCTCACAAATGCTTTAAACACTAGAATGCTCTCACATAATTTTTGCATAGTAAGTTTACTCAATTATGGGATTGCAAATGCTATAGCAAAAGGTTGTATTTATAGGAATTCCAAGGCATATTGTGATGTGACAGCAACCAATGGTCAATATTTCAGCTAGAGAGATGAACCGTGGAGATGGAAGAAGTTAGAGGGAATCATGGAGGATGTTCCCTTGACTGTGAACACCATGCCAAGTGTGAGGGAGAATGAAATGATGGAGAGAGCCAAGTGTCTAAATTTTGTTTTGGAATTGGTTGAGGATAATTCCCATTTAAATATTAGACATATTTAAATTCATGTGACACTTGATGATATGGCAAGAGGAAAAGTTGGAGACATGTGCCTAAATTCAAATTGGAAATTTAAATTTAGTGTGAAGATTATTAATTAAATAAAACAAACTATTGACATTTGTTTATTTAATTAAAATTAGAGGAATGCGATTTAAGATGGTAGAATTAGAAAGTGTGAACTATATAAATAAATTTGGAATTTATTTATAAGTAGACAAATTAAAGGGGTTCATTAATTAAATAAACTGTATTTAATTAATTAATTGTCTTGACCGGTTTTAGGTGTATACAACAACTAATCAAAGAAACAATATCTTCTCAATCATTGTACTACTATCATCAATGGCAACACAAGCTTGTTGACATCAATGACAACACCTTCATACTTACAACAATCTCTCCCTTTGTCATTGATGGTAGCACAGGATGTGAAAAAACATCAAAAACACAATAGCTCTGAACATACTTATTTATTTCTCTCTTTTCTCCCACTTGCACAACTATCTCATTACACTCTCTCTCCTTTTGATACTTTCCTTTTTCAAATGATTTCTCTTTATTTTTTTTATAAAAAAACCTTTTTTTCATATGAATTCTCTTTCTCTCCCCCTTTGACATCAATAGAAAAGGATAAGGTATTTTTCATTGATCTCCCAATTTGACATAGAACCAAGATACTTGAAAGTACTCTAAACACTCCCCCTTAGGAGTACACACCAATCAACTCAACAACCTTTGCACCATGACAACATAAATTCCATATTGCAACAATGCCACTACCTACTCCCCATGAGAGGTAGCCACCAACATTAGTCTAAAAAGAATGAATCCATAGATCCACTGGACTGATGCCTCTCCATATGCATCTAGTTCAAAGAAGGAGGGGGAATAACCCCCAAATTCTCCCGAAGATACTCAAAAGTATCCTTAGGAAGAGCCATAATAAATATGCTAGCAATCTAATCCTTTGTAGATACATATTCAATATTTACTTCATTCTCTACAACTTTCTCTCTCAAAAAGTGATACCTAATTGATATATGCTTTGTTCTTGAATGCATCACTGGATTATTTGAAATATTGATTGCACTTGTATTATCACAAAATATAGAAATAGGATCATCATACACTACTTTGATATCCTTCAATATTTGCCTCATCCATAATACCTATGTACAACAAGATGATGTTGTAATGTACTTAGCCTCTACAATAGATAAAGAAACGTAGTCTTATTTCTTGCTAAGCCATGATAAAAATCTACATTCAAGAAAGAATGCACCACCACTAGTAATTTTCCTATCATCAACCAACCCAATCTGCATCTGTGTAAGCACTCAATGTGAAATCAGTATCCTTAGGATACCACAAGCTATAATTTGGAGTGCCCTTGGAATATTTGAATATCATTTTCACTGCTGCAACATGTGTCTCTTTATGATCTTCAAATTTAGCTACAAGACAAACTATATGGATGATATCTACCCTAGTATCATTTAGGTATAGCATTGACCAATCATAGATCTTTACTTGGTCTAATTAGCTTTAGGGGATTCACCATCCTTACTCAGTTTGTAACTAGTAACCATAGGAGTACATACCATTTTAGAGTCATCCATTCTAAACTTCTTCAACATCTCTTTAACATAATTTGATTGTGAAATGAATATTCCTTTATTTGTTTGATTGATTTGTAGCCCAAGGAAGAAATTCATCTCCCAAAACATAGACATCTCAAACTCTTTCTGCATCTCCTTTGCAAATTTTCTACACATAGCTTCATTGCCTCCAAAGATTATGTCATCAACATACACAACCACTATCAAGATTCAATCTTTCTCAACTTTTAAGGTAATATTACTGTCTGCAGTGCTTTTATTGAATCCTTGTTGAATCAAATACTTTTCCAACCTTGCATACCAAGCTCTAGGATCTTGCTTCAATCCATACAATTCCTTTTTCAATATGCAACCCATATTAGGTTTATCTGACAACTGAAATGCTTCTAGTTGTTTCATGTAAACTTCTTCCAATTCTCAATTTAAGAAAGCACACTCCACATCCATCTGATAAAATTTAAAGTCTTTATGTATTGCATAAGCCAAAAACATCCTAATTGCTTACATTCTAGCCACCAAAGCAAATATCTCCTCAAAGTCTATTCCTTCAACTTGTGCATAGCCCTTACACACAAGTGTTTCCTTGTTTCTTACCACTTCTCCATTCTCATTTAGCTTATTTCAAAATACCCACTTAGTTCCAATAATTTTTTTGCTTTTAGGTCTAGGAACTAGTTCCCAAGTTTGATTATTATCAATCTACATAAGTTCTTCCATTTCCTTCATCCAATGTTCATCTTTGCATGCTTTACGGTTCAATTTTAGAAAGTAAACATAGATGACCTCTTCTTCAGTAGCTCTTCTTCTTGTCAACACACCTTTGTTTTTGTCTCCAATGATATATTATTCAAAATGATTTCTTTGTACATACTTGGGGGTCTTAGAGGTCTTTTTTAGAGCTTCATCCTCTTCATTCCACACTTCTTTTTCCTCATCTTTCTTCTTCTTCTTCTTCTTCTTCTTCTCCACAAGTAGGCTCATCTAACTCATATCCATATATTACAACTAAATTCTACATATCTTCATCAACCTTAACACTTGGAACTTTCAACAGTCCTTCTTAGTCTTTTATTGTAACATATGTAAGCTTTTATTTTAGTAGAATATCCAAGGAAGATACCTTCATCATACATTGCATCAAACTTTCCCAAGCTTTCATCATCTCTTTTGATATAGAATTTGCTTCCAAACACTCTAAAGTACTTGACAATAGGAATCCTTTTGTACCACAACTCATAGGAAGTCTTTGTGTTGTTAGCTCTTTATTGAAATTTGTTAAGTATGTAAATAGTAGTATGAATTGCTTCTCTCTAGTATAATTTCGGTAGATTAGCTTCTCTCATCATAGTCCTTGTGGCTTCTTGAACAATCCCATTTTTCCTTTCAACTACATTCTACTGAGGAGTCCTGGGGGCAGACAAGTGCCTCTTTATGCCATGATTCTAAAAAAAATGTTAAATTTATTAGAGGTGAACTCTCCACCTCTGTCAGACCTCAAAAATTTGAGCTTCAAATCCATTTCATTCTCAACCATAGCTTTGAATGCTTTAAATCTATCTAGGGCTTTGGATTTTTTTCTAAGAAAAGTAACCCATGTCATTCTAGAATAATCATCAATCAAAAGCATGAAATACCTATCACCTTGAAGACTTCTCACTATTGTTGGACCACAAAGATCTATGTGTACCAATTCCAACAATCTGATACAAGATTGTTCTTTTCCCTTGAAACTACTTCTAGTTTGTTTTCCAAATTGACAATCTCTGCAAAAAACATTGATAGGCTTTGTAATCTACGATATATCTCTCACTGCTTGAACTAAACTAATTCTAACTAGGTTATCAAAATTGATGTGACACATTTTGTAGTACCCCTCCGCATTTCACCTTGGTTGTTTGTTGTGCATTTGATTAAATTGGGTTGATTTGTACTTGATAGGTGCTTTTGTTTGATTATTATATTAAAGTAAAAGATTATTGAAATTAAAAGACATGGAGGTAATTAAAATAAATTTTTTTATAAAATTCAAAGAATTAATTAAATAAAATATTATTAAAGTCTTTGTTTGATGTCAATAAATTAAAACTTATGATTTAAAAGAAATATTTAAATGAATATATTAAATTGATGTGATTGTGCAAATAAACTATATGAAAGATTAAATTAATAAAATTAAATATTTTAACTGTTGATTTAATTATGTGCAAATTATAAGGAGTGGTTAACTTATAAAATAATTAATTTAAAGAAAGTGCATGTTGTAACCGGAAAAGTGGAGAAGTAAATAAATTAGTTATTTTGCAAAAGAAAGGGGCTTTGTTATCCTCTAGAAACTATTTTTTTTTTCTGCGGTGAATCAATTTTCTGGTTATGGAAAAACTTTTCTTCTAGATTTGGGGGTTTCTCATCTAGTTTTTGGAGAAAGACTTGAATTGAGTTTTTGGGGAATTTGTAGAAGAACTTGGAGCTATAAGCTGAATTTTGGAGAGCTCCGCATCAAGATTTCAACTCTGACAAGCAAATAAACCAGGTTCCATTGTTGTCCCAATTCTTTTTAAAAAATATATTGACTAAAAAATTTATTGATGTATTTCTAAAATTGAGAAATTTGTAAAAACATTGTCTGAAGATTTCAAAGCTCTATCTATGTCATTCGTTTTGGTTGGATTTTCTTGGTATTGGAAATATTTAGATCTCCAGTTAGGCACCATTGGTATTTGTCTTTACTTGCTCTTTTTTGTGTATTTTATTTGAATTCACCTCTATGTATTAGTGAGTGTGAATGATAGTACCTTTTTGACATTCATATTGTAAGCTTGAAGATTGATTTATGTAGGTAAAATTCTGGTTTCACTCATATAATCATCCTTGGATAAAACTTAGCCATTGTTCTAAACCACCAAATGGTCATAACTGGTAACTAATAATGTAAACAATTTAGCAATATAATAGGTCAGGGTTAGCAAAACTATTATGTTCAGGAGGGACTCCAATATTTATTGTGACAACTTATCATTATATGTCAGTTCAAAATGGGCCTCACTTGATATATCATGGTCACAATGGCTTATTGGTTTAAAATCCTCAAAGGAAATGTCTTCACTAGCCAAAATCATTTATAGGCGAGCCAAGTTGCAGACAATAGGAAATGTTTTCATTAGTTTAAGGTGGGAAGTCACAAGAAAATATGAAATGTTTTCATTAGTTGAA
Organism: Sequoia sempervirens; assembly: GCA_007258455.2. Classification (NCBI taxonomy): domain Eukaryota; kingdom Viridiplantae; phylum Streptophyta; class Pinopsida; order Cupressales; family Cupressaceae; genus Sequoia; species Sequoia sempervirens. Next base: position 182,266,000 of record VDFB02000007.1, read on the forward strand.
ATCAGATTAAGGTGGGTAGAGTGACAGACAATAGCTTATGAGGATGAATCTAATCATGTTCCTTTTTTTCATTTTCTAACTCTCCTAACTGTCGAGGATGTACAAGCCCGCTATCTCTTGTTTTAAACAATGCTCTATTATCTGTTTGTTATAAACAATACTAAGTAAACTAATGGCACCACCATTGCATTTGATTTCAAGCGATAAGCCGTCCTATAGTTGAAACTCCATTCTTTTCAAATTCTATATCTTTTCCCCGAAGAATTAAATGGTTTAAAACAAATACATTCTACCAATGGTAGTTAACAATAAGTTTTCATTTTGTCAAGTCACAAGAATTGTATTAGACTGGTAATCGATGCCATGAATTATGTGTAATAGTGTGTTAGAAATCTGATGGTAACTTCTTGTTTGTAATTTGAGTTCCTTGTAATTGTAATAATCGATTTCTTATAAGAAATAATCGATGGATGTGGTTGCATTTTTATTAACATTTGAGTATATGCAATGCACATACCTTGTGCCTGAAGAGTGTTATTCGAGTTGTTTAACTACATAGTTGGCATGCGTAGGTTTGTCTATGTCTCTCATCCAAATTACTGTGTGTTAGTAGTTTGTTTCAATGTCGTTGGGTATTTCGGTACCACTACTACTTGTTTCGTTGCCTTTCATTAGTACATGTGATATATATATATATATATGCATGTTGTGTTTAATTTTATGTAGTTATATTATAGATCATAGTTTGAAAAAAAAATATAAATATAATATATACATATAAGAATATATGTTTATATAGATAAACATACACCGATTTAAGTGAATATGTTCATGTATGTATATATATATATATATATATATTTATATGTATAGGTGTATTTGTATATGCATTATAAGGGTGATAGTAAAGAATATTGCAGCCTTTATTTTCAAGAGATCATAAATTAAATGAGACAAAGGAAAATTTAGATAAATAAAATTTAATATATATTTGCATTTAAGTAAATGAAGGATTATTTTATATAGAATTAGATTATCTTGATAAAGATGAATAGTTAGTTAACTAGAGATGGTTGCCTTGTGAATCCACTATGTATCCTATGTTTCTATTATTGGTTGAGTCATTTGTATGAAGTAAAGTGAGTGGTCATTGATTTGGGAAATAATTGTGGGTTATTGTAAATCTATCATGCATTTAGTCATTGATTATGCTTGTAAATTAGAGGCCAAGTTAATGTGTTTTATATGATGGGAAAATAATACTATTTACGGATGTAAAGGTTGTTTTCCTATTTGATCTTACGTTTTATTTTGGACCTTAGAGTGATTTAGGTCATTGTGTAAGGTGGATATTGTGATGTTTCTAGAGGTTGGGGAAAGAGTTTACTTATTGTTGGCTTTCATGTAGAGTTATTTGTAAGTTGTTCTTATACTTGATCATGTTTATGTCAGTTTTAGCCGTGCACTGTGGAAATTGTTTTAATATGGATATCTTGTGTGAGATGATGCATACCTCACTTTATGTGCTTATTTATATGGTTTTTCTAGTTTGTGAAAGTTGGATATACCTCGTTTGATGTGTTGAGTCTTCTAGTTGTTAGTAGGGGGAGTGGCTCTCAATGGGGGTTCGGTGCACAAAGTGGCACGTCCAAGGTAACCCATTGAGAGTTTAATCAAGTGATAATATAAAATGAATTAGGGGGTTGGGTAGTTCACATTAATCAAGATAATGCCTCACTCATGGATCAAGTGCTAGTTTAGGCTTGAGATGAGTGGGAAGGCCTAGAATGGCAAGATCAATTGCCTAGTCCGACTGGAAGGTATTTTGATCCTGTATAGTTTGTATGGGGGTTTGACGGCCAGTAGAGGTGGCTAGAGTAACCCAGGATGGGGGTTCGGTAGCCTAGGAAGGTTACATCAGGGTATCCCATAGAAAAATATGTGATGACTCTCCTCCCTATATCAACCTTGTATGTCTTGTTTGTTTTCCCCTTGTTCTTGTACCTTTGGAAGCGATTGTTTCTTTATGTTTTGTTTGTTACTTTTTAATGTTGGAGTCATGTTATCCCTTTTGTGTCATGCTACTGTCTTCTTCTCTACTTTGGTGGTGGGATCTTATTGTTATCTCCTAGCATGGGGAGTGGACCTTAGGGTTCCACATGGTTGGGTGGAACGTGCCCTGCACTCTATTAGGTTCCCTCACTTTTTTCTTGTTCATGGTGACTTCTTTGGATATGAAGACTTTTGTACTTGCACCAGTTCATGTGAATTATTATTACATGTACTTGTATTGTACCATAATTCTATTGTATTATTGTAATAAATTGTATACTCTCTTTTGTAATGGTAAATGAAATTGATGTTATTGTTGATTTAATGATCTTGGATGTTATTATATTGTTGTCATGTAATGGTTATTTCATATTGTTGATGGATTTGTTAGTGTAATGATTATAGTTCTTGCTAGTTTCATTAATGGGATTCTAGTAACGTTACCTCAAAAACTTAGAGGACTTGGATTAGTAAACAAACTATTGATTCATCTTCTATCTTGTGATTATTTTACTTTCAAAAAAAAATTTGTTCCATTTAGGTGTATAGTGTGTTTTCCTCTAGGGTTTCATGGTGGGGCATTACACATGGTATCAGAGCCTATTCATACACTGGGCACTCTGGATACATATGAGCCCATTACATTGACCTAGGTTTTTTCACTCCTGAGTTTATGTCTTTTCTTTTGGTCATTTTCGCTTAGCAACCTGAGATTTTTCCTTAGGTGGAGTTGGTCCAATGGTGGAGAAAATCAGCGGAAAGGATAAGACCCTCGGTGTAGTGCAAAATGCACCAATATTCTTCCTACCAGGGATGGATTATGGAACTTTGTGTAGCCTTGTGATGTGTTTCTCGATGATGTGAATTTGTGTGTTAAATCTAGAATTTTGTGTTTATGATGTGACAAATTGTGTTTTTTATTTTTGAAAAGACATTGAATGGAGATAACTTAAGGTTCCCCACCCTCGCCATCATCCTCGGAGAGGATGTGTATCCCATCAGTCATGTTTGTGTTCAGGGTCAGTTGCTCTCATCTTTTTCTCTTGTTGATATTGGGTTGCGTGATAATTTGATGTGCTTGTACTTTTGTATGTTTTATTCTAACCTTGCGAATTCTAGGAGTAAGTCAGATCTTAGGGGGGGAGAATGTAGTGCCCCTCTGCATTTCACCTTGGTTGTTTGTTGTGCATTTGATTAAATTGGGTTGATTTGTACTTGATAGGTGCTTTTGTTTGATTATTATATTCAAATAAAAGATTATTGAAATTAAAAGACATGGCTCGGTAATTAAAATAAAAGCTTTTATAAAAATTGAAGAATTAATTTTTTTTTTATTCAAGGGGAAAACGCTTTTGACCGGAGCTATCAATTGGATACAACTATTCAACAATAACACCCCAACAAGGTTTGAACCTTGGTGGCAAGAACAACAATGCCACCTATAAACCATCATACCATGCCAATACTGGCTAATTGAAGAATTAATTAAATAAAGTATTATTAAAGTCTTTTTTTGATGTTAATAAATTAAAATTTCTGATTTAAAAAGAAATATTTAAATGAATATATTAAATTGATGTGATTGTGAAAATAAACAATATGAAAGATTAAATTAATAAAATTAAATATTTTAACTATTGATTTAATTATGTGCAAATTATAAGGAGTGGTTAAATTATAAAATAATTAATTTAAAGAAAGTGCATGTTGTAACGGATAGAGTGGGGAAGTAAATAAATTAGTTATTTTGCAAAAGAAAGGGGATTTTGTTATCCTTTGGAAAATAATTTTTTTCTCGATGGTGAATCAATTTTCTAGTTCTAGAAAAAAATTCTTCTGGATTTGGGGGTTTGTCATCTGGTTTTTAGGGAAAGACTTAAATTGAGGTTTTAGGGAATTTGTAAAACTTGGAGCCATAAGCTGAATTTTGGAGAGCTCTACATCAAGATTTCAGCTCTAACAAGCAAATAAACTAGGTTCCATTATTGTCCCAATTCTTTCAAAAAAATATATATTTCTGAAATTGAGCAATTTGGGAAAACATTGTCTGAAGATTTTAAAGCTCCATCTTTGTCATTCGATGTGGATTTTCTTGATATTGGAAATTTTTAGATCTCTAGTTAGGAACCATTGGTATTTGTCTTTACCTGCTCATTATTTTGTATTTTATTTGAATTCACCTCTATGTATTAGAGAGTGTGAATGATAGTACCTTTTTCAGATTTGCATTGTAAGATTGAAGATTGATTTATGTAGGTAAAATTCTAGTTTCACTCATATAATCATCCTTGGTTAAAACTTAGCCATTGTTTTGAACCACCAAAGCAATGGTGGTAACTAGTAACTCATAATGTAAATAATTTAGCAATATAATAGGTCAGGGTTGGAAAAACTATTATGTTCAGGAGGAACTCCAATATTTATCGTGTCAACTTATCATTATATGTCAGTTCAAAATGGGCCTCACGTGATATATCACGGTTGAAATGGTTTAGTGGTTTAAACTCCTCAAAGGAAATGACTCATTAGCTGAAATCCTTTATAGGTGAGCCAAGTCATAGACAATAGGAAATGTTTTCATTAGTATAAGGTGGGCAGTTGTAGGAAAATATAAAATGTTTTCATTAGTTGAAATCAGTTTAAGGCAGGTAGAGTGACAGAAAATAGATTCTAAGGATGAAGCTAATCATGTTCCTTTCAAGTGCATTTTCTAACTCTCCTAATTGTCGAGGATGTACAAACCTGCTATCTCTTGTTTTAAACAACACTATGTTATCTCTTTGTTATGAATAATGCTAAGTAAACAAATGGCATCGTCATTGCATTTGAGTTCAAGCGATAAGTCATCCTATAGTTGAAACTATGTTCTTTTCAAATTCTATATCTTTTCCTTGAAGAATTCAATGATTTAAAACAAAGACATTTTGCCAAGGGTAGTTAACAATATGTTTTCATTATGTCGAGTCACAAGAGTTGTATTAGACTGGTAATCAATGCCAATGAATTATGTGTAATAGTGTATTAGAAATCTAATGGTAATCGCCTGTTTTTAGTTAAAGTTCCTTGTAAATAATAATTCTTGTTATTTTGATAATCAGTTTCTTATAAGAAATAATCAATGGATGTGGTTGTATTTTTATTAACATTTGATTATATGTAATGTGCATACCTTGTGCTTGAAGAGTGTTATTTGAATTGTTTAACTATATAGTTGGCATGCATAGGTTTGTCTATGTCTCTCAACCAAATTACTATGTGTTAGGAGTTTTTTTCGATGTTGTTGGTTATTTCAATACCATTACTGTTTTTTTTTTCGTTTCGTTAGTGCATGTGTATATATATATATATATTTATATAATTTATATATATATGCATGTTGTGTTTAATTTTATGTAGTTGTATTATAGATCAGAGTTTGAAAACAAAATTTAAATATAATATATACATATATGAATATATGTGTATATAGATAAACATACACTGATTTAAGTGAATGTGTTCAAGTATATATATATATATATATTTATTTATTTATATGTATAGGCATATTTGTATATGCATTATAAGGGTGATAGTAAATAATATTGTAGCCTTTATTTTCAAGATATCATAAAATAAATGATACAAAGGAAAATTTGAATAAAAAAAAGTTAATATATTTGCATTTAAGTAAATGAAGAATTAGTTTATATAGAATTAGATTATCTTGATAAAGATGAATAGTTACTTAACTGGAGATGGTTGCATTGTGAATCCATTATGTATCCTATGTTTCTATTATTGGTTGAGTAGTTTGTATGAAGTAAAGTGAGTGGTCATTGATTTTGGAAATAATTGTGGGTTATTGTAAATCTATCATGCATTCAGTCATTGATTATGCTTGTAAATTAGAGGCCATGTTAATGTGTTTTATATGATGGGAAAATAATGCTATTTATGGATGTAAAGGTTGTTTGCCAATTTTATTTTACATTTGATTTTGGACCTTAGAGTGATTTGGGTCATTGTGTATGGTGGATATTGTGAGGATTCCTGAGGTTGGGGAAAGAGTTTACTTATTGTTGGTTTTCATGTAGAGTTATTTGTAAACTGTTGTTCTTATACTTGATCATGTTTATGTGGGTTTTAGCCTTGCACTATGGATTTTTTTTAATATGGAGATCTTGTGTGAGATGGTGCATGCCTCACTTTATTTTCTTATTTATATGGTTTTGCTAGTTTGTGCAAGTTGGCTATACCTCGTTTGATGTGTTGAGTCTTCTAGTTGTTAATAGGGGGAGTGGCTCTCAATGGGGATCCAGTGCACAAAGTGGCAGGTCCAGGGTAACCCATTGAGAGTTTAATCAAGTGGTAATATAAAATGAATTATGGGTTTGGGTAGTTCACATTAATCAAGATAATGGCTCACTCATGGCTCAAGTGCTAGTTTAGGCTTGAGATGAGTGAGAAGGCCTTGAATGGAAAGATCAATTGCCTAGTCTGACTAGAAGGTATGTTGATCCCACATAGTTTGTATGAGGGTACAATGGTTGGTAGAGGTGGCTAGGGTAACCCAGGATGGGGGTCTGGTAGCCTATGAAGGTTATGCCAGGGTAACCCATAGAAAACTATGTGATGACACTCCTCCCTATAGCAACCTTGTATGCCTTGTTTGTTTTCCCCTTTTTGTTCTTGTACCTCTAGAAGCGGTTGTTTATTTATGTTTTTTTTGTTACTTTTGAATGTTGGAGACATGCTATCCCTTTTGTGTCATGCTACTATCTTCTTCTATGATTTGGTGGTGGGACCTTATCATTATCTCCTAGTACGGGGGGTGGACCTTAGGGTTCCACATGACTAGGTGGAACATACCATGCACTCCATTGGGTTCCCTCACTTTTTTCTTGTTCATGGCGACTTCTCTGGATATGAAGACTTCTGCACTTACACCAACTCATGTGAATTATTATTACATGTACTTGTATTGTACAGTAATTCTATTGCATTATTGTAATCAATTGTATACTCTCTTTTGTAATGGTAAATGCAATGGATGTTATTGTTAATTTAATGATCTTGGATGTTATTATATTGCTTTCATGTAATGGTTATTTCATATTGTTGATGGATTTGTTATTGTAATGATTACAGTTCTTGCTAGTTTCATTAATGGGATTCTAGTAACGTTACTTTAGACCCTTAGAGGACTTAGATTAGTAAACAAACTATTGATTCATCTTCTATCTTGTGAATATTGTACTTTCAAAAAAAAATTGTTCCATTTAGGTGTATAGTGTGTTGTCCTCTAGGGTTTCATGGTAGGGTGTTACACATTCACCTATTCCATAACTAGCTATCATTAATCCGAGTCATAAAATAGTGACCATCAACACCCTTGAGCTGATAGATATTTCCATCTATCCTCTTTCTAGTAGAAATTATAGTTCTGGACCCTTTTTTGATCTCACATCCATTGAATTGAAACATAAGATTGTATCCTTTGATACACATTTGTCTGAAACTCAAGAGGTTATGTATTAAACCTTTAACATAGTAAACATCTTTAGTATTATGCTTTCCATAAAAAATAATTGAACCCATTCCACAAATCTTAGCACCTGAATCATCTCCAAATTTAAGAAGTCCTCCATCATACTTTTCAAGTTTAAAAAACTTACTCTTGTCTCTAGTCATATGATTTGAGCAGCCACTATCAATAACCCAATAGCTCGTCTTTTCTAACATGAAAAGTAGATGCCAAGGTATCTCCAACTTTATCCTTTTTCTCTAGGACGCTTTCCTTCATACAACTCTCAGAGTTAGTAGAACCATATTCATCTTTTAAAGCCAAAAAAAACATTCATTATTATCAACATCTCCATAGTCAAATTCATCATCATAAACACTAGCATCTTCTCTAACATAGTAGCTTTTCTTGATCATCTTTTTTTTTTTCCTTTTTCTTATTGTTCACAGTTCTGTTTGGACATCTTGAAGAATAATGAACTATATTTCCACAACTAAATCATTTGAAAGGTAATTTACCCTTGTACTTATTGGTGCCCTTTTTCATCCTTCTTACAAAGTTAGCTTCCACAACATCAAGACCATCTTCATCTAAGTCTTCAGCTTTTTCTGATTTTCCTATCTTGAAAGTAGTCTCCACTTTTGCATAGTTTTTTGGACCAATTTTTCTTATTTCAAATGTAGTTAGTGTTCCACACAGCTGATCTCTAGTGTATGTATTAAAATTTACAAATTCCTCAATAGTAGAAACTTTTTCACTATAAGAATAAAAAAGAGTTCTAAGAATTTTCTTTACCACTTTAGGTTCTTTGACTTGTTCACCAAGACCTCTCATAGCACTTACCAATGCATTAACCCTCTACATGTAACTTGTGATTTTTTCATCATCAGACATCCACAAAGTCTCAAATTGTTCCTTCAGATTCTATAACTTAGCTTGTTTAACCCTATCATCTCCTTCATAGATACTTTCAAGCTTATACCAAACTTCTTTAGTAGTTATCAAATCTATAACTTTCACTAATTCAATGTGTGCAAGAATTTTCAAAAGAACAAACTTTTCCTTACCATTTATTTCATGGGCCTTGATTTCATGACTCGTGCACAAACCATTTTCAGGTATGGTGCATATAGTATTTAATTCCTTTCCAACTTTGTATCGAAGATAAATCAGATAGCCTTCTATCTTCACCTTCCAGAATGCATTTTTTGTACCATCAAACATAGGGATCTCCTTGTTTTCCATCTAAATCTACCTCAAGCAATTGAGATATTTCTAAGGAACCTTTATTTGATACCAATTGTTGAATGAACAAGAAAACTAAGAGGGGAGGTGAATCAATTGTACCAAATTAGAACATCAAAACCCTCAACAATAATTAGATCCACATGCATTCATTAAGCCCTCAATCTGTTATAATGTTTAAACATGAAAAAAGGATAACATAAATTGAAACAACCAACACCATACACAAGAGAATTCCAAATTTAAGTGGATAACCCAATGAGGGAAAAAAACACAATGAGGATTAGCTCACAATATAAGTAATTGCAAAACTGATACAAGGAGGCTCACTACTAGAATAAGACACACTGTCTAGAAAGGCTCACAACCCAAGCTCATTGTTGGAACAAAAAAGAAGAAAGAAGATAGAATGCTACACAAAGAACACTCTCTCAATGCAATAGAGACTCCACCACAACTCCACCAACACTAGTAGTGTTCAAGAGATCAAGATACCTTATCTCACTACATTTATCAATATTTCATTATAGCTCACACTATAACTCACACTTCTGCACTTTATTTTGCATCACAACACTCAACTCTATTCCACACTTCATCTCACATCAATTCACCTTTCATTTATACCATCTGCAACTTGAAAAACATCTTCAAGTCAACTACACTCTTCTTGCACTTCACAAATTCAAATTAGATTGGCACTAAACATTCCCATAGTGGATAGGAACAAAACTGGACCAATACAAAACTTAGTTGGGACCCAAATCAGCTCTCACATGCCACACTGTACCTTCAAACATTTTCAAATGTAGTGTAAACACTAGGCACACTGTTACCTATGAAAACACCATTAAAATTTGAATTACATGCTTCCTCAAATCCAAGAATGAATTGAAAACCACATACCACACTTCATCATGATCTATAATTTTCCTCTATTCTCCTAAAATCCATCAAACTCCTTCGCAACAACTTGCACCATCAAAATGTACATGCCCAGTACATTCAAACTACACTACCAAACAATACAACTCTACAATACAGCTTTCAAAGTACCAAACCAAAAATCCTCTTGAAATAGCTAAGAGATCAACATCATCAACATACCTTCATAATTGCAAGGCTTGAAGAACAACTATGAAGAAATGCAAAGAAAATACATTTCTCCCAGACACCTCTATAAGCAACACTGCAAAACTAGTTCACACACTAGTGAACATAAATTCCTCTAACCTTCGATCCAAAAGCCAAAATTATGGATATAGAAACTCTGAACACCTCTATCCAGCATATCCAAACTACATAAGAAAATCTTCAACCTAGAAGAAATTTGAAGCAAAACCAGAACACATCTGCAAAACCCTTTTTCCTTATTTTATCAATTTTCTTAGTATTCTCAACATTTGAACCATGAATAAAAGTTTATCAAAGCAACACCAAAGGTTAACATCAAAAACTTACTTGATGACAACATAATACAACTAATCAAAGCAACAATATCTTCTCAACCACTATACTACTATCATCAAAGACAACACAGGCTTGTTGACAACAATGACAACATCTTCATACTTGCAACAACTCTTATTCATCTACATCAATTCAATAGTTAGGGTTTAAATAAAAAAACTAAAATTAAATATTTACATTTATTTTTTATTGGAAGAAGCAATCAAATTTACATAAATAAACATATCAAAGCTAAAAAAGATCACATCTAGAGCTTACATAGAATGACCACCCATAAAAAATTGAATGTTATAGATAAGATCTAGATAAAGAAACCATTGGCAGAAAAACAAAGAAATAAACCATTTGTATACTAGCATTGAAACATAAGATTTGAAAACCAAAATTTTAAACCCACAGTCATATGCTTTGCCACCTTAACTAAACTTGTGAGAAGTGTGATTTGCAACATTTGTGCAACATATACATAGTGAGATTATTAATGTGAAATAAAAAAAAATGTGATTTTTAGTTGTCCAACATTTATAGCAGTTGTCCAACCTTCCCAAAGTTTGAAACTTTCCTAATCAATGATCATGAAGCATTTGATTTTTGTTTTTCAATGTTGGCATGTAGCTAAAGAAGAAGATCATGTGTTTTTTATCAATAAGATAGATATTGAACCAAGCCACTGATAGGTTCTTAATCTAAAGGGATAATTTGGCATTAATTATTTGGAATTTGATCTTAAAATGGAGAATGGTCTTGGAGAACACAATGTTTGCAAGTTTGGGAGAGAAAATTGAGGGATTGAGAGGCACCCAAAAGAGAAACTTTCCAAGTCCACACTATAGGGTATAAGGTAGGCATTGAGGTGAAGAGAGAATGCCATAAATTATGGGCGTGAATGCACATCTAGAAGGCATGCTTTATAGACTCCATTTTAGAAAAAAAGGAACAAGTGGGAGGAGGTAACTATGACCAATGACATAGTATAGATTAACTACACTTGATCGATACAAATTTGAGGCATATTTAACCCACTAAGCATCAATCCCAATAAGATCATTCACTGCAAACAAAGACAAAGAATCCATTAAAACTAACATTCTAAATCATGAAAAAGTGACAAAACTCTAATCTAAGACATTAAAACTTATCCTATTGGGGGAGTGGTGTCACATTGATGTGGAATAGTGACCCTTTCCCAACCCCTTGGATAATGGGCTTGTTTGGATAGATTCTATTAAACAGAATCAACTAAACCGATGAAATATGTGTGATAAAACATGATTTAAATGCTAAATTAACATGATGAATGCTAAGATGATCGATATGGGTGTATGTAAATCTAATCTAAATGTATGCAAGCTTCAAAAGATTAAAACCATAATTACAAAATATGCTAAATGTATGCATCTATGTTATCATGAAAGCCATTAATGGAAGCTAAGCTAATATGCAAGAAAATAAAGCTAAAATGATGTTAAATGTGAGTGCAAGTGCAAATAATTTTAACAACATAACTTTTTTGTTGAAAGATGGATCTATTTGTCTCCAAATAGTGACCTATTTATAGGAAAGAAAATGAAAAATCAAGGGATAAGATTGAAAAAGCTAATCAATGGTCAAAAGGAAAAGAAGACGGAGGCATGGATCATGGATTCCCATCAAGGGTTGAGGATGCAAGATGATATTTAATCAAGGGATCACATTCATCCAAAAAAACACACTTTCAAAACTTGCACAAGAAGTCTTGTAAGTTAACTTGCACATGAAGTCTTGTAAGATAACTTGTACATGAACTATTGTGAGTTTGTTATAAGGAAGAATATTCTTTTTTTTTAAATAAGTGAAGAAAGAGAATATTCTCATGGGTGAGGAAAATAGATATTTAGCAAATTAAAACAAATTTTTAATGTGGAAAAAGGGAACGAATATTTCATGGGAGTATTCTTTTTGGAGGAGTGTGCAAAGGAGGAATATTCCCTTGCAAGTGGGGGGAATTAGATTTATTAGTAATTGGATAATTAAATATAGTTTCAATTATGTAAATTAGGGGAATTAGGATATTCACTAAATAATTAATTTATTTAATGGAAAGGGGAAGTGATGTGATATTTAATTAAATAATAGGATTATTTAATTAAATAAGAGGACTTTAGGGATTAAATTAAATAATTTGATTTATTCAATTTAATATGATGAAATGTTAGCATGAAAGGGGGTGAATTAACCTAACTAGTTCAATTAGATTAATAGATGAAAATGAGGCAATTAATTAAATAGCTAGGCTAATTTAATCAATTAAGCAAAAATAGGATGGGTTTTAGGATGAAATGATGTTAGTTAGCCAATATGATTCATTGAGACATTTTTAATTATCTACATTTCTCCCCTCTTTGAAGCAATGTACTTGTTGCATTGGTTTAAAGACTGATGTTGATTTTGATGTTGATTTTGATGTTGATGCTAATAAAAAAACAAATATCGATGATCTCTTTGAGATGTTGATAGCCAAGCTAAAGTTGATTGATCTAATTGATTGATTGATAACATTATTGAGGATTCACAACAATGCAAGGATTGTGTTGAATAACACAAGGATTGGTAGGGAAAGATAGATCTCAATGATGATCGATTTGATAATTTGATCAAGATTTGTTGGCAAGGCTAGGAACGAAGTTTGTTAGATGATTTGATATTGATATGATCGAAAGGTTGTTGGTTTCCCCCTTGAGAGATCGATCAGGGAATAAATTTTTTTGATTGGGCTCATGATAGGTGAAAATAAGACTTATGCTTGAGATTTCAGGTTGCTTTTGAATCAAAGAGCTACAACGTTTTAGATTGTTGAGTTGAAGATGATATAGTGGTGCAGGGGCACCTAGTAAACATGTTACAAAGGTGGTATAATGTTATTTTTAGGTGTTCTAGTCATCTTTTGGTTTGCAATAAAGTCTATTTAGACCACGTTCAATGTAATTAGTCATGTAGGGTCGGTTTGGAGTCATGTTAAAATTTTGTAAAAATTTGCAAAGTTGATATGCAACATTTGCATTTTTGGTGGCTTTGGGAAGTTCAATGGTCAAGAAGTTTAAATATTAGTTTGTAACTATGGGGAAAGTTTGGAAAAGGCATAAAAATCCCAATTGCATTGTTGAAGGGGGTTGATGAATGTAATTTTGAAGTTTTGAATAAAACAACTCTTGTTTCCTACATTTTCAAGGCCAAACAAGTTGCTACAACCATTAGTATGGCCTGGTATAGGTTGTAGTTGTACTTTCATGCATGGGAAGTGATGTGCTAGTGAATATCCTAACTTTTACAACTATTTTGAGTCATTTTTATTTAGTTAAAGCATTTTATAGCATTTTCTTTGTAAACTACTTGGAAACGCTGAATTTGAGGGTTTGAGTGAATAAAATGGGTTTGTAAGCCATTCCACCTCGGTGAAAAATGCTCTAACTTGGTGGAATGGAAGATTTAGGTGTAAATTTTACTTTTGTGTGGTTGGTAGGAGCAAGGGAGGCAGTTTGATAAAAAAAATTTGATGCCCTAGATAGAAATCACCATGGTTTAGGCATGAAAAGATGGATAGGGGTTAGGGTTTGATGAAAAAACATTGGGAAAGAGTGGGAGTCAATTTGGGAAGCATGGGAAATCCCTAAATGAAGTGTTTAAGGTGCTTTTGAAGATATTTTAGGCTAGGAGTATATAGAACCAATAAACCCCTAAGTGAACAAGCCTAAATATGCCTAAGTAGGTTTTTTGGAGTTTGATGAATTTGTGGGTATTTAAGTTTGTTGAAGTGATCAACCCAAGATCTTCAATCTGTAACACCAAATAAACTCCACAAGAGATAGATAAAAGCAACAATGGAAGATGATATTCCACCAAACAAGGATTGCAATATGATACAATATGATCAATGCAATACTATACAATACAATGCAAAATATGCTAGAGATGCCTTGCTTATAAAAGCAAGGATGAGAGATAGGATAAGACAGGATGATGACAAGTGTCTTAATCCTATCACATGAGACAACTAACTCATAACTACCTAGGAAAGTGTAAATTCTAGATAAGACAACTAAGACTTCTAGAAGATACAACTAATATCCTAAGTAAACTTAACATGTGAATTAAGTCCCCTAAGTCCCTAGTAAAGGAATAAGCTATGTACAAGACTTATTCACACCAACACAGTTGAAAAAGATCATTGATTCAAACCTTATGAGACCTGGTTGTAGTCCTAGGATAGAATTTTGTCATTGGGAGAGTGTTTGGATTGAAACTATTTTGTAAAATAGGGCTAATTGAGCCTAATTCAAGCATAACAACTGATATTTGAGGGTGATGTTCCAAAGGAACCCCTTATGATTTTGATATATGTTTCTAAAAGGATTAATGAGTATCTAAAACTGGTTTTGGTTTGTGGGTAGGAGTTATTTATTGAAAGTTATGGTAAAAAATCACTATTTGGAATGCTATAAGAAAAATTGAAGAAATTGTGAGAAGTCACCAAGTTAGGGTCTTCAAAGTGAAAAAGTTGTTCAAGATTGATTGAATTGAGATTGATTTGACAAAATCTTCCCTATTCTACATCAAATTGGTATCAAAGCATAGGTTTTGATCTTTTGAAGGAAAGAGGTTGAAGTTTGAAGAAGGACAAGTTGCAAATTGAAGGACAAGATGCCTCCTAAAGGTAGTGCAATCATTGCTAGAGAAATAAGGGTGATGAAGAAATCTCAGAAAGTAGTTTTAGCCATAATTAAATTGGAAACAAACCAAAGAAGAGGTAAGGCCACTAAAGAGGAGAGTGACCAAGATAAAGAGGAAGAGGGTGAGAATGAAAACCCTCAAAGAGGAGTCTGACTTGATGATGAGTTGGACCATGATGAAAGAAGGATGGTTAAGATGTTGAAGGCTATCAAAGGAGAGACTACTAAGGTGAAAATGGAATTTCCCATGTATAATGGGAAAATGGATAAGGAAGAAGTGTTGGATTGTATTGATGCATTGGACAACTTCTTTGGATACAAGGAGGTAGTAGAAGAATAAAATGTAAAGTTTTCTAAAACCAAATTGAAAGGCCTTTCCCTAAATTGGTGGAACTATGTATAGGAAGAGAGAATGAAAAAGGGAAAAGAAAAAATAACTTCATTGGATAGGATAGTTTCTAAGGTTAAGAGTCAATTCTTTCCTGGTGACCATGCAATTCAAGCATTTAGGAAGTTGCAAAACCTAAAGAAAAAGGAGATGGATGTTATGGCCTATACAGAGGAGTTTCACAAATTAAGCCTTAGAGCAGGTTGTATTGAAGATGAATTTGAGAAGATAGCAAGGTATATCAATGGACTAAGGTTCAATATCCAAGATGAATTGAGTCTTTCTACTCCTAGAATGGTTGAAGAATGTTTTTAGTTGGCTATTAGAGTAGAAGAAAATTTGAAGAGAAAGAAAGAGAGATAAGGTAGAGGCAAAGGAAACACCTCTAGAGGTGGAGGTTCACTTTTCAACTCAAGGTAATCCTATGAGGACCAAGAAGATGCAAGTAAAGGTCAAGAAAAAGTTGTTGATGGAAGAGGTGGTTTTGGAGGAGGTAGATCAAGTTTTAGAGGAAGATTTGGAGGACAAGGTAGAGGTTCAAATATCTTATCTGGAAGATGTTATCATTGCAACTAGTCTGGTCATCAAGCATGGAAGTTCCTAGAGAAACAACCTTCTACTTCACATGGTGGTGAAAAGAGAGTTCAATTTGTGCAAGAAGATGATGATGAGAGTGTAAACTCTCCAATGCAATATGATGATCATGAAGTTGGAGAATCATTAATGGTCAGGAGAACACTCATCAAAGCAACAAAGGAGAAGGAGCCATCAAAAAGAAGGAATCTCTTCAAGAAAACTTGCAAATGTATGGGTAAGGTATGTAAGGTTGTAGTTGATTCAGGTAGTACTAATAATATGGTATCCATTGAAATGGTTGAAAAAATTAAGTTAGAAAAGATACCACATGTTAATCCCTATAAAATTTCTTGGTTGAATGAGGGTCAGTCTATTTTGGTGAATGAGCAAGCTTGGGTTGAGTTTAATATAGGTGGGCACAAAGATAGGATTCTATGTGATGTATTGCCTGTGGATGTGTGCCATTTTCTACTAGGGAGACCATGGAAATTTGATAGGAATGCAATATATGATGGTAGAAACAACACTTATGAAATACAAAAGGATGGAATCTCTTATACATTGAAACCTTTGAAAGAAGATGATAAAGGGTAGACCATGAAGCCTAATGTGATAATGTTAGGTAAGAAAGAGTTCATGCAGATAGAGGAAGAAAAGTATGTGGAGTTTGTAGCCACTCCTAAACATGAAGGTACTGAGATAGTAGCTTTGAAGCATGGTTCAACTTTGGAGAAGAATGATATTGAGAAGGTCAAGGATAAATTAATTGTGGAGATTCAAGAGTGGGTTAAGAAGCATGTTGAGGTGGTGATTAAAATAATGTTTTGTTCATTGTTTTCCAAAGAGGATAGTGGTCATTCAAGGATTGGTAAATTTGAGATTGGTAAACCTAAGGTTAGCCATTTTATATCAGAGGTTTGTACACCTAATAATGCAACAAACATAAGGGTAGATCAGTAGATGGGAAAGATGAAAAGTAAGAGTGAGGAGTATGTTGCTAAGAAAGTAAAAGAGGTATTGCATTCAGTGTTTGCACAAGAAGATATTGATCATTCTTTTATGTCAAAAGTTAGTTTTTATGATGAGGCAACAGTTGTAAGTGCATCATAATAGATGGAAGGGATGGAAGAAAAAGGTGGAGAGGTTAAGGAGGGATTACACGAGAAAGTGGGAAAATTCAAGCATGCATCAAGAGTAAAGAAGAAGAAAGTTCATGATAAGGATGGTAGAGGTATGTTTGCAGGTACTCAAGCATATTCAACAATGTTTTCAGATGAGGGAAGAGACAAAGAACATCCATTAGGTTAGCCTATGAATTTGGAGCAATTTCTAGGTGGCAAAGAGTTCACTAATGCAAAGAACAATGCTAATATTCAATATATGGTTCAATGGAAGGGATTACTAGATGAAGATAACACTAGAAGGTTATACTATGATGTCATCAAGCATGGCTTTGTTGCAGCATAGTCCTCAAGGGGACTTCAGTCCCTTTTCTATCAAAGTGTATGGTGCAGGAGAACCTAGGCAACATGTTACAAAGGTGGTCTAATGTTAGTTTTAGGTTTTCTAGTAATATTTTGGTTTGCAATAAGGTCTATTTAGACCATGTTCAATGTAATTAGTCATGTAGGGTTAGTTTGGAGTCATGTTAAATTTTGCAAAAAGTTGCAAAGTTACTATGCAACGTTTGCATTTTTGGTGGTTTTGGGAAGTTCAACTGTCAAGAAGTTTAAATGTTAGTTTGTAACTATGGGACAGGTTTGGAGAAGGCATAAAAATCCTAATTTCATCGTTGAGGGGGGTTGATGAATGTAATTTGAAGTTTTGAATAAAAAAATCTTGTTTCCTATGTTTTCAAGGCCAAACTTGCTGCTACAACCATTAGTATGGCCTGGTACGACCTGTACTTGTACTCTCATGTGTGGGAAGTGATATGCCAGTGAATCTCCTAACTTTTACAACTGGTTTGACTCATTTTTATTCAATTTAAAGCATTTTATAACATTTTCTTTGTAAACTACCTAGAAACCCTGAATTTCAAGGTTTGAGTGAATAAAATGGGTTTGTAGGCCATTCCACCTAGTGAAAAATGCTCTAACTTGGTGGAATGGAAGATTCGGGTGTAGATTTTACTTTTGTGTGGTTGGAAGGAGCAAGGGAGGCAATTTGATAAAGTTTTTTTGATGCCCTAGATGGAAATCACCATGGTTTAGGCATTAAAAGATGGCTAGGGTCTAGGGTTTGATGAAAAAACATTGGGAAAGAGTGGAAGTCAGTTTGGGAAGCATGTGTAGGCCTTAAATGAAGTGTTTAAGGTTTTTGTGAAGAGATTTTAGGCTAGGAGTATATAGAACCAATAATCCCCTAAGTGAACAAGCCTAAATAGGCCTAAGTAGGTTTTTTGGAGTTTGATGAATTTGTGGGTAGTTTAGTTGACAAAGATCATTGATTTAGACCTTATGAAACCTGGTTGTAGTCTTGGGATAGAATTTTGTGGTGGCAGAGTGTTTGGATTGAAACTACTTTCTAAGACAGGGCTAATTGAGCCTAATTCTAGTGTAGCAATAGAGATTTGAGGGTGATGTTCCAAAGAAACCCCTTATGATTTTGACATATATTTCTGAAGG
Source organism: Sequoia sempervirens (assembly GCA_007258455.2). Classification (NCBI taxonomy): domain Eukaryota; kingdom Viridiplantae; phylum Streptophyta; class Pinopsida; order Cupressales; family Cupressaceae; genus Sequoia; species Sequoia sempervirens. Next base: position 182,284,570 of record VDFB02000007.1, read on the forward strand.
GCTTAATGGGTATCTAGAATTGGTTTTATTTTGTGGGTAGGAGTTATTTCTTGAAAGTTATGGTCAAAATTAATTATTTGGAATGCTACAAGAAAAACTAAAGAAATTATGAGAAGTCACCAAGTTAGGGTCTTTAAAGTGTAAAAGTTGTTCATGATTGATTGAATTGGGATTGATTTGACAAAATACTCCCTAATCTACATCATATAGACGCCTCACTCTACCCCAGTGGAAGAGGGATTGTTGGTGTGCTAGCTCAGATATTGATGTAGATAGATTTCAAGATGTATAGACAGTCATCAGCTATGGGTAGCCTCATGTATATTTTGATATATCATACATATTCTATATTTGAATAGAATTTATAGTAAACATAGAAGAATAAGATGAATAAGATGAATGGATTAACCATTGAATTTAAGATTGATTCAAAAAGTACAAGTCCATGATCCACCAAGAATTTATTAGAGATGGTAATGAGAGATGCATGATGATGATGATTTGCTCATATCTTGGGATTGGTATTTTCTATCATTCCTTATTTTTGATATAACACATAGACACGATGCATCAAGGCATTGATAACGAGGATGGCATTGTATCTAGTGTAATGAAATTTGACTCTACAAATAAATAGGATAGTTCTTATTCACACCCTGACATACGAAAACCATGTTGGAATGTAAGTTAGAAGCTTTAAAATATATTATACCAAAGAATACGCAATAGTCAACAATGTATTCCAAAAAAAATTCCTACACACAACTAAGCAAGTATGTGCCAAGATTATTTTACAAGAATACCCACAAGCACAACAAACAAAAGATAATGATTGATGCCCCATTCCTTTCTCTCTAAATCATTTTGATAGACATCATCGAGAGGTCCTTGAAATGGGTCATTAAGATAAATCATAAGAAAATATCAAAGACAAATAGTCAGTGTTATCCATATCTCTTGCCAGTTTAATATAGCTTAGGTGATTTATGATATTGATGCCCATTGCAGGAAAGATTCATCCTAGGACATGTTGATTATATTTTTTTATTAGGATGAGGTGTTTGATAAGTCGTTGATACAAAATTCACTAAATTATTTACCTATGATCTATATTTTGGATTTTGACACATTGGTTCTCACTTTACGACTTGCGATACTAGCTTTCTATTTGTTTTTCCAAAGGTTGAAGGCGATGTCAATTTATTATGGATGAAGGTTTATTATGAGTGAAAGTGAAATGGGATGGATGGTTTTGGATTTTCTAGAATATTTCAATGTTTATGGTATTCTAAAAATATTTTTGAGGATATTTTTGATCTTTTTGAAAGTTTATGTGGATGTTTTGGTTTTTGATTATTTTAAGGTTGTTTAGGGTTTTCCAATGTTTTTGTGTTTTTTCTAAGTTTTCCAAATGTTTTGGGGTTTTCTGAGATTTTGAATGTTTAAGGCTTTTCTGATATTTGAATGTTTAGGGATTTTCTAAGTTTCAACCAAGAACCTAACCTAAAAGACTATCCTAGGGGCCTCGAGGGCTTATCAAAGATTAGCCTTGCCTATGTTATATATGTAGAGACCGCATAGTTCAACTGATTTGACTTATTGATGATGAGATGTGAATACTTGATGGATTTCCATTTTATTATGACAGACTCCTAAAGGACTAACCTAGGGTGTCTCAGGGGCACATCAATGATGGCTTTTCCTACGTTCAAGTTGAGAGACTTGTAGTTCGATAAGGTTTTGTTTTTGGATTTTTGATGTTTGACCTGTTTAGGAATTTTGATGTGTTTTGGATGTTTTGGATTTTGACTTTACAATTTTTTGAGTGTTTTTGGATTTTACCTGTATAATAATTTGAATGTTTTTTGGATTTTTGGCTATATAATATTTTGCAAACATTTTTCGATTTTAATGAGGTTTTATGATTTTTTTTTGGATTTTCGATAGATTTTGAGGTAAACAATACCTAGATCATGGCATCGATGTCACGTTGTGAGATATGAGACATGGATCAATAGTTATTTGGAAACAAGAGTGCAATTACCTACCCCCAATGTCTAGCAATGCTTCATAGTTTAATGAACAAACCAAGATAGGTAATATATATGCAAAGAGTTTCAATAGAGTTTTATCATGCTAGATATAGGTTATGAGACTTCATGAGATAAAATGGTAAAGAGCCTATCAAAAGTTTTCCATGAGTAGAGTTGAAGTATATGCTAAATCTTTGTCAAGATCAAGATAAAGTAGAATATTTGGATAAATATGGATTGGATGGATGGAGGGAACATTGGATTTATGATGGCAAGGATGAGATGCTTTTGTCTAAGAAGGATCATATGGACGCTTGATTCTACTCATGATGCCTATTTGTCAGGTATTCATCACAGTACTTTCCCAAAGTGACATTTTAGTGGTTTTTATTAGAGGACAATTTTTATTTTTACTATTTTCTTTAGTTTTTGATTTTTTGATTTTTTGGAAATTTTACTCTCATGTTGAACCATCTGGTGGTATTGATGTAGAGGCCATTTTCATAATGTTCCAGTGATATCCTACCTAAAGAAGATGCTTTGCTAAGATATGAGCACTTGAATTCAACCTTGAAGAACTCTAATATGCCTTTTGGATACCAAAATTAACCTTTTTCTATGTACGCACATTGTGATAAAGTACCTTCAGAATCCTTATGATGAAAGGTAGCTACCAACACACGGTCAATGTGAGAATTGGATATCATGAATGGAGTGGACGGTGACATGTATTAAGGAATATGAGATGTATTGGTTGATGGTTTAGAACATTTGACTCTCCAAACTTGGGAAGATGAGCAATGATGGGTGGGAATAGAGGTTTTCGTGGAATTAGGAATAACCACTAGATATACTTTGTTCCTTGCTTGAGAAGCCTTCTTTTGTATTTGAGGACATTTTTGATGGATACACTTCCCTTTTTTATTTTTCCCCATATTTTATTTGACTAGTGGAGTTTGGAGGGATGATTTTATTTATTTTTCTTTGGTATCCATTTGTACTTGATGTGTCTTTTTTGCTTTACTGCTTCATTTTATTTGATGATCTTTGCCTTGCTTAGATAGGATTTATTATTTTTACGTTGGTCCCAATTTGTGTATGAGATGATGGGTGAATGCCAACTCATGATATGACTAATTGTAGTGTTGATAGTATTTTTACCATAATGATTCTTCATGCCCTATATGTTGATGTTTGTTGTAGATAAGATTTACCTCAACATTGTGAAGGTATTATCAATACCTAATCCTTTTCCCTAATAATGTATCCTCTGATCCATAGCCACTGAATATGACTTGTCATGAACACATGATATTACTATGGGTTCTTGCTATTTAGGAATATGAACTATTTTCTCTAATTCTATCACATTGTTATATGTTGATACTACTTCAAAAGATGTCGATGCTAACTCAAAAGATGTTGATGATGCACAATCACTGTAAGAATCAAGAATCTCGACCATTGCTTGCTCTTGTGTAGGAATAACAAGAGTGGGAGACTCTTGTTTTGGATGAAGAACGTCTCTATGTCCATGAGAAAGAAACATCTTAGGGGTGATATCAAGGACATCTTTGGAGTGTAAAATGGTTTGGAAGATGTCCCTTAGCTCTTGGTGAAACTCTAGGGATAGGGGTTCTTAATCCTAAATCGATTCAGAGTAAATTTCATTATCCTCAAGAGCCTCCTCTTGAGATGATCCTTGGGTGGATGATATATCATCAATAAAAGACTCTTCACAACATTTTATGGGTATGGGTGCAATAAGGGATATTTCTTTCTCAATTGAAACTTCTTCAACATTCCCAATCATGGAGTCATATCTGGGAGATATATCACAATCTATTACCCACTTGATGTCATTATGGTATAAAATATTTCTAAACATTGTTGATGGGTTTGGACTTTGTTTTAAAACAATATCTTGATGTGTATCTAATTCCTCATGTTGTGATAAATAAATATGTCCCACCATGGTATCATGGTTATGGTTTATGTTTTTTGAGGTTGATGCATTTCTTGAATCTTTTGCTTTTGTATGATTAGGCATAGGGTTTGTGTAAATTTTTATATTTTCCTTCCTATATTTTTTATCGACATCAATGTATCCTTGTTCAATAATATTTTCTATTAGATGTTTGAGACTAAAACAATTTTGTGTGTTATGACCTTTGTATCGGTGAAATTCACAAAAGTGATCATCTTTATAGCTATGAGGTTTGACTTGTGGCTCTTGATAGTTTGAAAATTTTGGGAGTGTGATAAGGTTAGATTGTTTCAACTGCTTCAACACATCCTCCATAGGTTCCCCTAAGGGAGTGAATTTTCGCTTAGGAGCACTATTTGTTCTTTGTGGCACATGCTGTGTGTTTATGGTTTGGGTATTTTCTTTCCTAGGAGCAGTTAAGACCACCTTAGCATCAACAATGCCATCACTAGTAACATTCTTGTTCTTGGCCCAAAAGCAGGGCTTGTAGTTAAAACTAGTGGATGGGTGGTTGTCTTTATACACTTGTGTGTTTCCTTGTGAGATTAGGGCTCACAAGATGTCAAGGGCCCTAGGAACAAGCTCATCATAAGTGGTGATACATTGCATATTTAAGTAGAAGGATAGCTCTATATCTAGATTTGTTATGATAACGCCCACTTGTTGTTCATTGGGAATTGGACACTCACTTGTACTCGCTCTTTTCGTCCATCATTGCAAGAAATTGGAAAAATATTCTCCCTTTTTTTGTTTGAGAGTATATAACTCTTCTAAGCTTACATCCATGTCAAGATTGAAGGAGAAGTGATCTATGAATTTTTCAACAATTTCTTGGAAAGTTTTGATATCTGGAGGCAATCGAGAAAACCAATCCATGGAAAGACCTATTAAACTTTGTGGGAAGAGGCACATCAAATAGGAATCATTATAGGAAACCTCCATACACATGACATTAAACTCTTTGATATGGTCCACAAGACTTCCTCTCCCTTTGTATTTATTGAACTTAGGGATTTCAAAACTAGGAGGGAATGGTACCATTGTGATGTTTCAATCGAATGGATATGGGCATAAGTTTTTTGTATGAAGTTTCTTCATTTTTCCCATTCAGATATCCTACATTTCTTTTGTTAATGTTAATGCCTTGAGTTGTGATGCCATATCGTCTTGTCGGATTGGTGGAGGAACATATGCTATGTATTATGGGATGGCGGATGGATTGTATGTGGGATTCAGATATGATGGGGTATTGTATGGTGTGTATGGTGGTGTAGGATAGTGTGAAGGTGATGGTGGTGGAGCTATATGTGTTCCTAATGTGTTTGTATTGGTGATGCTTTGTTGAGGGTTATAGTACAAACCCTGTTGTTGTGCGAGCAATTGTTGTTGTTGGGCATACTGTTAAGCTTGTTGTTGGGCTTGTTGTTGTTATTGGGCTATGATGGTTGCTTATTGGGCTACTAAGACTGCTTGGTGTGCTTATTGTTGTTGTTGGGATGCTAAAGTTACATGTTGATCTTGTTGTTGTTGTGCTACTAAGACTTCTTGCAATTGTTGTTGTTGTGTTGCTAGGGCTACTTGTAGTAGTTGTTGTTGTTGAATAGCTTGAAGATAAGCCTATTATGGTTGTTGTAAAGCTAAGGCATGTGATTGCAATGTAGGATCATTTGATTTTTGGGAAATTTGTGATGGGTTTTGGGTGTTTATTTTTTGTGTGGGTTACAGGTTGTTGATGAGAGGTTGGGGGTTCCCTTGGTTTAATATTCCTTGTAGGATAGTGGATTGAGGTGGAGAAATGTAAGATTGAGGTCCCATTTTATTTTGCGTGATGTGGGGGACCAAGGGGAAAGATGATGTTGGTTCCATTTGGTAGTGCAATGGAAATGGCACATTTAGACCTTATAATTGATTGAAAGGGTTCCCTTGACCAATGGGTAGGGGGTTCCCTTGTATTTGAGGTGTGGCCAAGGTATTACCTTGTTCAATGGGGTTTGTGACCAAGGGATTTTTTTGATTTGGGTTGATGATGGATGGGTTTGATGTGGATGGTGGATTGACTTGAGTAGTTTTGGTAACCACTTGTTTTGATGTGTTGATGGGGTTGTTTGAACCACTTGTCAAGGGTTGACTTTGTGTGAGAGTGTTAACTTGCCCTTGTTGTCCTTCTTGAGACACTTGGTTCACATTACCTTACGTAACGTTAGGCACACTTGGCGTATTTGTGGTGATGGATGAAGATGGTTGCACTTGAAATGTCAAGGTTGTTTTGGTGTCAGGGAATGTAAGTGTTTTTCCAAATTTTGGTGTCCAACTTGTGTTTTGGGGAAGGTTGATGGTTGATGGAATGGTTGCATTGTGAATACCCACAATTGTGTTTGTTCCTAGACATGAAGTGAGACCAAGGTTGGTTCCTAGCCTATTTGTAAGACTAGATCTTAAAGGTTGACTTGGCACAAGGGATGGAGTTGGTTGAATCATAGATGGAGTTAAGCCTTGTGCCAAGGTTTGTGTGAAAAAATATGGGGGAATTGTAGCCACTTTCTCCAAGGCTTGACGTTCTTGTTTATACTCAAGGAGTTCTTCCTTAGTAAGATCAAGAGGATTGTTTGTAACATCTTCTACCTCATATGGTCCCAATGGATCCTAGGGTTGTTGTGAGGGGGTAAAATAACTCCTTGGATCAAATTCTTGAGGATTTGGATCACTTGAGTTGAATGTGACTTTTTTTTTCTCTATGATTCTCTTGTGTTGTGATCTTGTCTTTATCATAAATTTTGGGTCACCTATGTGAGAGTTATGTTGAGATTTGTAATGTTTAAACTCTCTTGTTGACTCAAATCTAGGTAGAAGGGATGCTCTAAGAATTTTTGGAGCAACGATGGTAGTGGGAGATGAAAAGATTAATGATATGGGGATTGATCTTTACAAATGTTTTGGGATAACACTTTTGAATTAGAAGGTTTCATGTTTTGATGTTAGGTTAAAGGATGTTTATGAACTTGTGAATCTTTAGGGCAGACTCCTGACCTTCAACATAAACTAGTCCAAGAATGATAACTAAACCAAATGTGTGGTAAAGGATTCATTTCACATACAAAGTAGCTAAGTTACGGGTTGGTTTGATAGATGTCTAAGTCAAAAAGTGTTGGTGTTTTCAAAAAATTTGTAAAGTTTGGTGAAGTGAAGTTTGGAATTTGATAAAGGGCTGGATGAAATGTTTGACCCAATGTTGACCTAGAGTGAACTTTTGTTTTCCAAGACCAAGGTGGTGAGAAACATGCTAGACCTCTAAAGTGATCAAACCCTAAGGACTCAATGATTTTGGAAACGTGAACCAATGATTTTGACAATAGAATTTGGACTCAATGTTTTGCAATTTTTTCCTTGTATGATAGTGGGCATAAGGTTTGGTTGTTCCACCAGAGCGATCAAATGCCAAATGCTCATGTGGGATTCAACTTGTGAATTCATCTTGCTTTGTCTTGATTAAGTTTCAAAGTAAATTTTTATGTCAAAAACATCATAAATTTCACAAAGTCCATTTTGTGAAAAGGATGAAGGGCATAGTTACCTAGGTTTACTTTGGGAAGTATGGATTGAGATGTAAACCAAAATATTTAGAAGTCTCTAAGAATAAATTCTTAGTACAAGCATCAATATCAAGGTTTTGTTAAAGGGTATCCATACTTAGACTAAAGGGTTTGAAATTTTTGAAGACTTATTGATGTTTGTTTGCAATTGTTTTGAAACCAAGCAAGTGTTAAATTGACTCTCAAGCATTTACCACCCTAGGTTTAGAAGATACTACCTTTTGAGTCCCCACTTGGATTTCTCCAAACACTCAGACAATGCAAATAGTTAGAGATTTGGTGACATTGGCTCCCCCTTACATGGCACAAACTTCTCGAGTACACAAAATTTCAAATCCTTAAGATCCACAGATTCGAAGGATTTTTCTATTTCTATAATAAATAGTAAAATGTGGGGTGGCTTCAGAACAATCATTCTTGCACTAGCAAGCATAAAGGTTTTTGGCTTCTAAACAATTGGTTCTTAGTAAGGACTTTCGTTCAAGGTGGACATACACATAGCAAGATTAGCTCAAGATTATTTCAATCAAGAGGCCTCCTAGTCCCTTCCTAAGAAAGGATTTTGATGTTGCATGTGGACACTAGGGGTGGCACTTGTCGGTATGACACATATGCACCTGTTGCTTATGAATTTTGTCACAAATTTTTTTTTTTATATAGTGGTTCAAAAGAGCTCTGCTTTAGCTCATTACCGCTTGGGTCATTCCCACCTTTCGAAGTGGGGTGGTAGGCCCTCTAAAGGTTACACATGTTTGAAGCATAAAAAAATACTTTTCATCACCCAATATTTCCAATAGGCTTGAGGGGAGATGATAAGCACTTCCAAACAATAAAAATAGACTTGTTTGTTTCTCTTCACCCAATATTGCATGAAGCACAAGGAGATTAGATATGCACAAGTATATTTAAGAAAATCAAACGCATGTTCATTTTAATCCATCATAGAAAAATGAGTTCATTTTAAACACCAAATGAAGTGTGGAAGTTGTATTATATGTTCAATTTTAAGCCAACAAATATAGTGATGTGAGGGTTCAATTTTAACCAATTTGAATGTTTAGGATATTTGCAGGATCATCATGGAAAAAATAGGCCCTTAAATGGCAAAAAATTTAGAAAAATCCAAGTTAGGCAGCTTGACATAAAAAATTTCATAAGTTATATATATTATTTCAAAAATATGTAAGAATATAATCTATAGAAAATTGAATGTAGTTTCTAAACTACTAGATTTATTTAAAAAAACAAAAAATCTATTTGGTGAAAATTTCAAATTTCAATGCAGCAGTACTTAAATTTTACGGAAAAAAGAAGAAGTAGGTGTCTGTCTGACCACCATATCCACAATAAAATGATAATATTTTTTTATAAGATTTTAGATATAAGTAGAGGACTCATGTTCTGATGTGATGCGTATTTTTTTGTAATTTTTTCAAAGTAAATAATTAATTATGAATTTTTATTACAACTTTTAAAAAATATAAAACTTCGTATGTTCGACCACCTTAACTTGGTGAAAACTTTATGAAATTCAATTTTTCTTTCTTTTTAATCCTATATTATGCGAAGCATAGAATGTGATGCATGTTTCAGATTCAAAAAATGTGATACCATTTGAAAGCTATAGATGTTTTTCAATCAACCTATAAATCGGGACTGTAGTCATAATTCAAATAGAAAATGAATAATAATTATTTATGAAATTCAAATTAAAGCTTAATTTATATTAGTGGAAATATGAGAATCTCCTTTAAAAACCCTTTTCATTTCATCAATTTTGGGTAAAACAAAAGTCATCAGCCACATACCCTACACATACCCATCATATCGCCACTTTTTGGCCCATCATGATCCTACACATACCCTTCATTTTAAAACCCAATTGAAAGCTAGTGTAGTCCTAAAGAGTGAAATAAAAAGCATGATAAATGGGTTATAATTGCCCCAAATATGTCACAACACTTGTTACAATTATAATTCAAATGGTAATATGCTTCTTCACTTCAAACTTTATTGCTCCAACGTACAAAACCAGTTAGTCTAAAAAGAAAAAATGAGAATTCAGTGACATATTAGCGATCAGATAAAATAAAAATTTTAAAGCACATGTCAAAATTTAAAGCAAATGTGAAGGTTTTGTTCAATTCTATCCAAATTTGATAGTTAATTCATTTGATCCTTTCACTAAGTGTTGAGAAACATTTTTAGAAAATTAGATTATAACAACTTGAGATAATGAAAACTTTCTCAAATCTTGATTAGTTTTGAAATCGTAAAATGTTTTGGAAAGCTAAACATGAGATATTCAAAATCCAACAACCTTTATGCAAGATTAAACATATAGAATTCATTAAAAATTAAGGAAAATCATGCATTTAAGAGATTAAACCCAATTAAAAAAAAACATAGCAAAATTAATGATGGATGATTATAACAACTTGAGATAACAAAAACTTCATCAAATCTTAATCAAATTTGAAATTATAAAATATTTTGGAAAGCTAAACATGATATCTTCAAAACCCAACAACCTTTATGCAAGATTAATCATATGGAATACATTAAAAATTAAGGAAAATCATGCATTTAAGAGATTAAACCCAGAATTTAAAAAAAGAACACAATGGAATTAAAAATTCGATATCTTTTTCAATTCTCAATGAAATTGAGTGCCATAAAAAGCTATGGAAAGGTAAGACCGAGATCTAAAAAACCCAGATAGTCATTTTTCAAGCTTTAATTCGCCCAATTTTCTATGATTAAAAAAAAGGGACGGGAATCAAGCAAAATTATGGGTTGTAACCTGCAAAATTTCTCCAAAAAAAATTAAAACATTAAAGTTTTCCCTCCTAATGTTAAAATGAGACCAATGACATAGTATAGGTTAATCACACCTGATCCATATGAATTCAAGGCATATTTAACCCACTAAGCATCAATCCCAATAAGATCATTCACTGTAACCAAATAAAAGGAAGTCATTAAAACTAACATTCTAAATCATGAAAGCTTGACAAACCTCTAATCTAAGACATTGAAACTTATCCTTGTAGACACATAAAATGACCTAGGCCTGCAAGCTCTATTTTTTGCCACATTCTTCCTAGCATAATTAAAACATTTAATCTTTGGTCCACTTTCAACTATTAGTTAAATAATTCATATCTTTATTCCTCTTGATTATTCCATAACTAAATAAATTCTTAAACTTATTTAATTATCTTGGTCCATTAATTCTTCCTGATTATTTAAATACGTCATTAATTCCTAAATGTCTTCTTATAATTAAATACATTCTTTAATTTATTTAATTATGGCCCACCTTGGCATTTTCCCTATTTTAAATAAAATTATTTATTTAAAATGGTCTCACTTTCTAATTTCCCCTCTTTTAGTAAATAATTCAAATTAATTATTTACTATCACATGACCCCACCTTTTGAATTAAATTAATTTTTAATTCAAAATAGTCTTTTTCCTCCATAAATCAAGCAATTTGTAATGTTATTTGATTTTCTAGCTCTTTCTTTTTGTGCCATTCTTATGTCCTTGTCACATGCATTTTCAACCCTTGATTTGATTTTCTCAAATCGAATCTTGTCCACTCATTTCAAATTTACCCTAATGTTGTCCTAACCCTAATTGTGGGTTGTCATATTGAATCTTGTCCATTGATTCTAGGGCATTTGTCAATCTTCAATCTTGGCCATTCATTCAAAATTGCATTTTCTATAAAATGACAATTTTGGTCTCATTTGCACATCTCTTGCAATTTTATATCTTAGCTCCTATCTTAGGCATACTTTACATCTTTTGGCATTTTGACATACTTTAGGCATAGTTTAGGTTGCTTACTAGTTGCATAGTTGCATAGTAGTGCATTTTTTCATCAAATCTTTCAACATTTTACTTTGGTCTTGGCCTAGTCATAGATTTCTCACAGAAAATCTGAGGAAAAACTACATATTGCAACAAATAGAGAAGGTGTAATGGAGGTGAACCTGATGCCAAAATTGAGCATTTTTATTTTTTTCCATATGACTTTTTTGTGTTTTTTTAGGTATAGGTACGAAACACCACATTAACAATTTTTTGAGCCACAAACATTCTGTCACGATGCATTTGCTTTGCAGAGTGACGCATCTGCCATCTCGAGAGACATTTGACTAACAAAAAGCCACATTCTCTCATATACGACACATTAGCCATCCAAAACGATACATTTGAAGACTGTGACTCATTCACTATGCATATTGATGCATTCGCCTATCAGAATCTAGCATATAGACCTCAGCCGCATTTGTTGTGTAGAGTGACACATTCGCTCTGCTACAACACACTCGTCTAGTAAAATTTTTCTTTCAGTTTTTTTCAAAATTTTCCTAATTTCTCATTTTAATCTAGTAGTGTAGGGGTTTTTCTGGTTACTAATTTGTTGTTGTAGCATGTGGCTTTGAATTTTTGTGGGTCCAAGGCATCTTTTGGGACTACTAACAAATGGTTTTGTAGGTTTGAATTTCCAAGGATTTTTGTTTTGAAAACCTATTGTGTTTGTTTTAGATTAGAAAACACTTCCATTGGTGCTTTAAAAAGAACATTTGCTTGTCTCACTTAGATTTAATTAAGAGGTTCAAAGAACTTTGCTTGATTGTGCTTGAAGGTGGTATGTGATTATGCTCTCACCTTGTGCAAACTAGGTGATCAGAAAACTAGACCCATCTATTTTATGTTTTTAACTTTAGAGGGGCTTTCCTCGAAAGAGGAAATGACTCCAACTGATTTTTTGCTCAGGCCGGTGTATAAAAGGATGAGTCTAAATTTTCAAGTCCTCATGGTATGTAGGCCTTAGCAGTGTAGTGCCTTTAAAAAATGAGTACCTACCTTTTCTTTTAAAGGTATAATAGCCCCTAGTATATTGGTTAAATCCTTAAGTGGCTTGCTATAAGCTCACGAGGTGTCATTTCCTTGAGTATTCACTAGAAACCTTTTGTGTAGTGGCCAAAATCCCATCTATTTGCTCGCACAATAATGATCATTGTGAAGGCATCCACATTCTTGCAGTTCTAAGTAGAGGTGGTCAACCCACGATGGGAGATTTATGGGAGTTGGAAGCTTGGTTGACCTGAGAAGTGAGTGCACTATGAGGGGGAGCCCATGTGGCCAAGCTTCTGGATTCATTCGCTAAGAATAAGTGTGGTTGGGGAAACCCACGTGGAATCTAAAAAATATTGTCCTTTCCTAACCTAGGGTTGTACTTGTCTTCTTTGTGCATGATCAAACAAAATATTGTGTTTTCCAAGTGTTTTCCGATACATTCAAAAAAACAAACACCTTTCACAGACCTAGAAACAAACATTCAACTTGAAACAATTTCAAAATTTTGCCAAAAATTTGCAAACAAACTAGACTTATTCTGCTCCAATGCATTTACTGAAACACATTCGCTTTTCTACACCGCATTTGCCATATTTTGTGATGCATTCACTCTGATAAGCCACATTTTCTATTCTTGGCGACATATTTTTCCTATCCTGAACTACATTTGCTTAACATAACACCACAATTACTTTACTGAGCCACATAGGCTGTCTATGGAGCCTTATTCACTAAAACTATGACGCATCTGCCAAATTGCATTGCATTTGTGACCTAGAACGACACATTTTCCTGGAAGAAACTAAAACACTATTACAATCTAAAACCCAAGAGAAAACTTGTCCAATCTGTCATCAAACATCTTTTTCCAGCAGCCTTTGTCAAAAACCAGAAAGAAATTTTCTCAAATCTTCCATTATTTGCATTTTTAGCTTGCATTTACCCATAGGTCCAAACTTGCCAAATTTTTAGTTGCATCTTTAGAAGTCCATCATCTTCATTTTTAGTCATAAACCATTCCTTAGATCCTCATTTCATTTGTAGATTTTGGATTAGGGAACCTTACCATGCTTTGCAAAATTATTGCCTTCAAGAATAGGTGGTCATTGGACTTAGTCATCATTATCTTTTTAAGTCATTGTCCCTTTTGTGAGACTTTCCAACTCAAAAGACTAGGTAGGAAACCTCACTTTGTCATCTTGTCATATTTTTCTTTAGTCACGTTATCAAGTCCTTTAATGACCCTAATTGAGACATAGATCAAGCTTAGGGTGGTTGAGTAACCTTCTTCCAAATCACTTACCTTAGAACATTCAAATCATCTTAGTCCTCATTTTGCATACCTTATTCCTAAAAATCCAAAAAAAAAGTCATCATTATCCTTTGTCCTTTCCTTTAGGAAACATTTTCATATTGCATTTGCATTCCTTATAATCAAAAATCCAAAAACATAGTTTGCACTTGCATCCCTTATTCAAAAATCCCAAAAACATAGTGTCATCATTTAGTTCCTCTTCCTAATTTGAGTAATTCCTTATACTGTTGAGACTAGGCTCCAAAGAAAAACAAGACAAATGACTAATTTTGGACAAGGCAACAACAACACTTATGTCTTTTCCAATTACATGAATCAAAACATGAATCAAGACACATCCTTTATCAATCATTTCAACAAAATGAACATCCCATCTTCATCATGTAACCCCTTCGAACCATTTATGCAAAGGGACCAACATGGACAAGTATATGCAGAAGACTTAGAAGCTGCAACGCAAAATCCTGGCATAGCCTCCTTTGTGGAAGATCTAGTCTTACATGACCCACAAAGATATCTATCCATTCTTTTGGACCAAGGGACTAAATTAGCATGTGGCTTTGACATTAACACTTTGAGACCAGCCTCACCTGATCATAATAACAACAATGCAAACAACACATCCAACACTAGTCAACCCCGAAACAATACAAACAATACCTTTGTTAGTACTACCTCACAAATTTCCACAAGCACTATTAGTGCTACTTCTAATGACACATCTAATCAAAACACAATCAATGCAACATCCATTGGAGGGACACCAACTATGTCACAAGCCATGTCACAATCAATTCCAACAATTTCAACAACATCCTCACAATCAATTGGAGCTACCTTTGGATCCTCATCAATGGGGGAAAGTTCTTCAAACCCCCTATTTGGAGCTTCATCTAGTGCCATGGGAGCATCGTCATAAATTATTTCATTAGATCTTCATTCAATCCCTTTAGAGGAAGTAAATGACCCGTCTTCATTCAAGGACCACAACCAAATATTAGCACGTTTTCACAACTTAATACCAATACTTCCCAAGGTTAAAACACCAATATTCCCCACGGAAAATTTCACCAATTTGGACAAGGCAATTAGAATACACAACATATTACATCATTTGGACACCAAAATATTCAAGGACAACACATCCCACAAATATCAACTAATGTGGCTGGAGGGCACATTCCTACATATGCATCACACATCCATACCCATCAACATGTCCCTAACCAAAAATTACAATACTAATAATATTCAAATCAAACTATGTCATACATCTCACAACACATCCCACAACAAAATTAGAACATCTCTTTGCAACAATGGGGACACATGGGATACCCATCACTCCCATGTGTGATGCAACAAACAATCCTATAATTGATGCCTTGATAGCTCAAGTGGTAAACTTGCAAAAAACAATAGAGACTATGCAAATGTCCAATAAAAAGTCACACACATCATATGACCTATGTTCATACCCTTTCGACACAAGTCTGTACATGCCACCATTCCCTCTTAGGTATGTGGCACCAAACTTCACTAAGTATAAGGGAAAGACAAATCCTATTGAACAACATTCGAGAATTCATGACTAATTGTGTGGACATTGCCTATGAATGTATGTACTTGATGAGACTCTTCCCTAAGAGTCTTGTAGGCCCCACACTTGAATGGTTTTCCAATTTAAAAAAGGGAATAAAATCATGGGACAAACTTGTAGATAGATTTGTGGAAAATTACGCTTATAACATTGACAGAGATGTCTCCATTACCCACTTATGCACACTTACACAAGAAGACGCTGGTGAGACTTTCATCCCATTCTTCCAAATATGAAGAAGCTTAGAAATTTGTTGCCATATTGACTTACCTGATAAAGAAAAAATTGACATGTTTTTCCAAACACTCCTAGGCCCATTGAAATATGGCTTGCAAGTTCACTGTTGCACAACCTTCACAGACTTAGTCGAAAAGGGTGTCCAACTTGAGAAGGCCCTTATTGCTAAAGGAGAACTAAAATATGGCCTTGAAAATATAAACACAAACCCACCCATAGACAAGAGTAAATATCAGGTCAAGAATAAACACATTACCAATGATGGCATTGTTGATGCTAAGATGAAAAATATGACGAGTCTTGTGCTTACCCTTAAAGGAGCTCAACCAAAAATTAGATCCACAAATACACTAACACCTCTTGCCAATGTCATTCAAAATAACCAAAATAGTTAAAATTGTCAAAGTCAAGGACAACCCCATTAGACAAGGTAATTCCCGAAAGGACATACATACACTACCTTGGGTGAAACAATCAAAGACGTCCTTAAGAAAATCCTTCAAAATGATCTCATCACACTCGAGGACCCTAAGCCATATGACCTAGGACAATTTAAACCATCAGGTGGGATGACAATGCCTTTTGTGATTACCACCAAGCTAAAGGGCATAAGACCTCCTCTTGTCGACAACTAAGAAATATTGTACAAGACCTCATTGAAAATAGCACAATTGAATTGGGTGGGCCACAATTTGCATCAAACATAGACCATACTATTCACAAGAACCCATTGTAGGACCATGGTTCAAATAATCCCTCTACGTTAGGTCCTAAGACAAATAATAATCATGCCAACTATACTTGCACCGCATTCAATTATTCTGGTGGATCTATTATAAATCATGTTCGAGCTGCTAATGAATATGTCAATACCATTACCATCAAAAGAGCACCTAAATGCAATGTCACTACCCCTCAAGGAAAAGTCACCATAGCTAGTCCTCCTCCTTAGTAGCCAAAAATTACAATACCGAGTCCATTTGCTAAGCAATTGAAACCTAAGGGACAGTTTAACCTCATTGATCAACTAGGAAAATCACTCACTTAGATCTCTATACTTGAGGTATTACGCATTTTCCCCGCGTATAAGGCCATACTTGACAAAATCTTGCAAGAGTCCTTTGTCCCTCAAGACATTGATGTCAACAAAATTGAAGCCATGGTGGGATACCTTACCACTCCCCATCATGTAACATTTTTAGACCAAGATTATTCATCACCAAAAACCAATCATAACGATACTTACACATTGAAGTCTTCATCCATAAGCATAAGGTTAGATGAATTTTAGTAGATGGCGGAGCAGGACTGAACATATGCTCCTTAAAATTTGTTAAGATTGTAGGATTTTTTGATGCTTGTGTAGATGCTACAAAGAGCATAGTTATAAAGGCATATGATGATGAAGAACATTCCTCTTGAAGTGTTATCACTCTTCCTATCAGAGTTGGGCCAGTCATTGTTGACACAACTTTCCAAGTCCCGGATCTTGAATTACCCTATAATATCTTGCTTGGCCGAATTTGGATTCAAGCCCTCAAAGTTGTTCCATCCACCTACCACCAATGCTTGAAGTTTCCCTTTAGCAACACAAAAATCACCATATATGGAGACCCTAACCCCTTTCAGTATTGCACCAATCTAAGGGGTATTTCAGAACATCAAGTGCCCATTAACCAAGAAGCTCCAAATTCCTCTTCCTCCAAATTCATTGACTCATCCATACTCTCTGCATCATCCATGTCCACTCCTTCCATGTATTCCACCACACCATCTCCCTCCATCCCAAAGGTTGATTCCAATGTCAAGATCTAGGACCTAGGTTGTGGGGAGTTTAAACCAAGTACGACATACTACATTGCCACAATACCCAAGTCTCCTAAGGCTTATGGTTGACCTTGTTTTAGAATGGAGCCTAAGGAAATTTTCAAAGCTCCTCCATCACGTATTTTTATAAAATGGGGAGAAATGAGCAAAGAGGACATCAAGGATATATCAACATGGATTTATAAGGACCTTGAAGATCCATCCCCATTACTAGTTCAGATATAAAGGAAAGGCTATGATATAATGAAGGAAAAAGGCTATGCTGGAATTAGTGGCCTTGGCAGAAATAAGACGAGAATGCAAGAACCTATAATGTATCCTCAAAGACCAAAGCTTCTTGGGTTAGGGTACGGTCTACCTGAAGATGACGATTGACGTACCAATTTAATTTCGAGTGAGAGCGTGAATGTTTCGGAAAGTGTTGAGACTATTGAGGAATCCCTTACCAAAACTGACTATCATGAATGGGAATTTGGATCCCAACAATCCCTAAGCGACTATTGCCTTGATGAATTGTTTCTTGAACCTAGAGAACTTACTTCTGAAGAAATATTTTGGAAAATGTAAAATTGACCTAACATAGAATAATGATAATCCTAAGATCCTAAGGAAATGAAACAACTGGGATAGACTCTTTTTCCCAAGGAACAATGACAATTTTGAATCCTCTTCCAGTACTATTAGCCATAACCTCGACATATCTATCCAACCATCTAATAATAATGACCCTCATTTGGATTCATTTGATTCACTAAATGACACTACCAACCCCAATGCTATTCCATTTGTCCCTTATTTTGACAATGAGTATGAATCAAGTGAAGGGGAATATTGGATAGAGTCTGAGTGGGAGTTGGATGATGATAATTTTATCTTTAACCTCTTTGAATCCGTTTGCATAATTTCCACATCCTCCCCACCATTCCCCAATACTGATTATGGTATCTCCTTAGTCTACTTGCAACTAATTGATTGGGATCAACAAGGCCCGCCAGTTATGGACATATTTCAGAATGATGAGGCCATTGTAGAATTCATGGGACTGCGTGAGGGTATACCAAGTGGAAATCACGAGGTTGGATTTTCTATTGACCTAGATTGTGAAGCTTACTTTGGGGAGACTACTCCGTCCTCTAGTCACAAAATGAAAAAAAAAATGAAAAAAAAATGACACATCTTTAGGTGAAAACCGAAAGGCACCTTCTAATGATAAAAAAGTAAAAATAAAGGACGTATTTGTAGGTGAAGACCTCTCTGAGGTGCCAAAATATGGAGGACTGGACTTTCTTCCCATGACTCAAGAAAGATAAAAAATGCTCATAGAGGTCACCATGGAAGTCAACATATCTACAACAGAAGATCCTAGAATTGTCCTCTTTGCAACATCCTTTATAGAAGAAGAGAAACCTAAATTCCACAAATTCTTTTCAAAGTGTAAAAATAATTTTGCATGGTCCTGTGCCAATATGCCTAGGTTGGATCCAAAACTTGTCTTGCACCATTTTCCACTACTTCCAGATGCCAAGATAGTAAAACAAAAGCTATGTAAAATGCATCCTCAAATCACCTTGTTAGTCAAAGCGGAACTCAAGAAATTGCTAGATGTGGGATTCATACGATCAATAGCCTATGCTAAATGGATATCCAATCTTGTACCAGTCACAAATCCAAGTGGTTAGATCTATATCTATACAGACTTTCAAGACCTTAATAAAGCTTGTCCAAAGGATGACTTTCCATTACCAAACATAGACATTATTGTTGACCTTACGGTAGGATACAAGATGTTGTCTCTCATGGACAGTTTCTCGAGTTATAACCAAATTAGTATTTCCCCTGAAGATCAGGATAAAATGACATTCACATGTCCTTGGGGTACATATTGATGGAACATCATGCTTTTTTGGTCTCAAGAATGTAGGCGCTACGTATCAGAGAGCTATGACAACAATATTCCATGACATGATGCACAAGCTAATGGAAGATTATGTGGATGGCCTTTTGGAAAAATCTATGACACAAAAAGATCATTTGAATGTGTTAGAAAAAATATTCAAGAGACTAGAAGAGTACAAATTCCACTTGAATCCCAAGAAATACGTCTTTGGCGTGACATCAGGGAAACTTTTGGGATACATAGTTTCTCGAATAGGCATTGAGGTTGATCCTAACAAAGTGAAAGCCATATTAGGCATGCATCCTCCAAAATGGATAAGTGAACTTAGGACATTGCAAGGAAGGTTGCAATCTATCTGATGCGTCATAGCACAATTTGTTGACAAGTGTCAACCATTTTAGTATCTCTTTCACAAGGGTATCCCCTTTGTGTGGACAGATAGATGTCAAGATGCCTTCTAGCTGATAAAATATTATCTATTGTCACCACCTATTTTAATGCCACCTATTGAAGGAAAACCTTTGATTCTATACATTTCTACAACAACCTCAGCACTGGGGGCATTACTGGCACAAAATGATCATGATGAGAAGGAAAGGGCCATGTACTACATCAGTCAAACATTAGTCAAATATGAGCTAAACTATACATCCATTGAACGTGTCTATTTAGCAGTTGTCTTCACTACCCAAAAGCTAAGGAACTACATGTTGAATCACAAGACACAATAGGCAGTGAAGATTGATCCCCTAAAATATCTCCTAAGTCGTGCAGCATTGACAGGTCATCTTGAAAAATGGGTCATGATTTTGATTGAGTACGACATCCAATATGTGGAACGAAAGGCTATAAAGGGACAAGTGATAGCAGATCATTTGGAAAATGTACCTATACAAAGTGATCACCCATTGGTGGTAGAATTTCTTGATGAGTCCATATTTCATATAGAACCTAAATCGCCTTGGAAACTTTACTTTGATGGGTCGCATACTACTCATGGCTTGGGAGCAGGAATACTATTTATAACACCACAAGGAGATTCCATTCCAAAGTCATTTTGCATTGCTTTTCCATGTACAAATAACATTGCAAAATATGAGGCACTTGTCACAAGACTTAGAATGGTCATAAAATGGAAAATCAAAAATTTGCATGTCCTTGGAGATTCTCAGCTGGTCATCAACTGAGTCAATGATGACTATGACACCAAGGATGGGAAGATAATGCCCTATAAACGAATGGTTGATAGCTTCCACTCATACTTTCACATGCTTACTTTTGAACAGATTCTGAGGGCACAAAACAAGGCACCAGACACAATGACTACAATCAGATCTCTTTTGGACATTCCAAGCAATGTCCCTCAATTTGAGTTATTGGTAGAACAAATTTTGGCCCCTGCATATGACATTCCAGAATCAGAGATGGTTTACGAGCTTGTTGGTCCCAATTCTCGATGGTATCAAGACATTTATGACTATCTCAAGTCCCAAACCCTTTCCCCCAACCTATCCAACAACCAATGAAAATATTTTATCTATAAGGCTTCCCAATACACCATCATCAGTCACACCTTATACCACTGTAGCTTTGACAATACCCTTCTTTGATGTCTTGACATTGAAGAAGCATGAACAACATTATGCAAGGTACATGAGGGTATATGTGGATCTCATTTGAGTGGTCCTACTTTAGCCAAGAAGATAACGAGAATTGGATATTACTAGTCAACTATGGAAAAGGATGCACTTGAGTTTGTCAAGACATTTCGCCAATGTCAGATACATAGTGATTTCATTCATGCACCAGCACAGGAACTCCAGCTGATTACTTCTCCTTGGCCCTTCGCACAATGAGGACTCGACCTCATGGGAAAAATCCATCCTACCTCTTCCAATGGCCAAAAATTAATTATCACCACCATTGGGTACTTCACTAAGTGGATCAAAGTCATCCCCCTCACATACATAACCAGCAAAAAAAATTCCAAATTCATTCTCAATTACATCATCTGCCAGTATGGTATTCCACAGTCCATCATCACAGAAAATGGACATCCTTTCAAAAATCAAGATGTTTGTGAGTTATGTGAATGCTTCCACATAAAACACCATTTCTCCACACCCTATTACCCACAAGGAAATGGTTAAGCTAAGGCATCTAATAAAACAATCATCAAAATTCTTAAAAAGACCATCAATGACGCTAGTCGTGACTGGCACATCCAACTTAACCCTACTTTGTGTGCTTGTCACACTAGCATCCACAAACCTATAGGAGCCACTCCATTTTCCTTGGTCTTTGGAGCTGAAGCCATCCTGCCTATTGAGGTTGAAATTCCATCCTTGCGAGTCTCCATGAAGAGGCTAATTGATGATGAGGAGTATAGATAGTCATGACAGTATGAGTTGGAAATGTTAGACGAAAGAAGACATAATGCCCTAAATCACCTATAGGCATATCAAAATTGTCTCTGTCACAGTTATAACAAAAGATTCATAGTCAAAAAGTTTGGCATTGGTGACTTGGTCCTCATGCAAAATCCTAAAAATTAATCTAATAGAGAAAAACCTGGCAAGTTAAAACCAAATTGGTTGGGTCCTTAAGTCATCATGTCCTCTTTTGGTTTTGGAGCATATCAGCTAGCCACTCCAAATGGTGAACAACTAACAAATCCTATCAATAGTCTAGATCTTCAAAAGTTCTATGCATAGCATTAGAAAGTCTAGTCGAAAACCATCAAAAATACAAAAAAATGGAAAAATATAAAAAAATCATCACCCTGATGAAAACCTGGAAAACAAGCATTTGGGTGACACCAAAAAAATAAAAAAATGACAAAAAGAGTAAAGAGAAATAATTCATCCAATAGTGAAAACCTGGTAAACAGGCGCTTTGGATAAGTACCATGGTGAAAACCTAGCAAACAAGCGCCATGCATAGTCAGTTTTGCTTCACCATCTGATGTCACTCTATCTACCTTAGTCCATAATAAATATCCACTTTTCTGACATCACCACGACACTCATCACAAGAAACCATACCATTCCTTTCATGGCCAACAATGGTTGACATCAAGTCCTACATACCGTCCACCCATCACCCCAAGCATGAATCTTTTGCATTCTTCAAATTTGGCTAGTCTTGAACCTGAGAAGGGGCAATCCTTTATCACCTAACTGTAGTGGGTATCGCACATGGTCCTATCACTCTTAAAATAACTTGAAAAAAGACAAAAAAAAAGTCCTAAAAAAAGACCTAAATATAAATAAAAAATTCTGAAAAAGACCTAAAAATTGAAAAATGTCCTAAAAAAAGACCTAAAAATCAAAAAACATCCTGAAGAAATACAAAAAAATCAAAATATGACAAAAACACAAAAAAAAAAGTCATCTTTCCAAGTCATTCATGTCAGCCAATCTTTTTCATTTGTTGAACTACATTGTCTCTACACATTTGCTGCGTAGGCAAGGCTCATCTTTGAGCCCTTGAGACATTAGGTCAGTCCTTTTAGGTTTGTTAAAATAAAAATCATGACTCAATCTTTTGTCACCAAGACAAATTCATTTGTTGTGTCAAACTATGAGGTCTCTGAGTGTATGACGTAGGCAAGGCCATCAGTCAATGAGCTCCTAAGGCCGCACTAGGTCAGTCCATTAGGGTTAATGACACTTTATTGGCACACACGTCAAATGTTTTAAGTCAAACAAGTCATTTTAAAATAATCAAATTCCTCAAACAAACTCTGGAAATCATTTAATCAACATGTCAACATCGACATGTAATCAACTTTCGTCAAACTTAGCCAAAATTGGTCAAATTGTCAAGTCTTAGTTATTCTTTAGATGTGTCCTAAATAATCACCCTTTCCATTTACTTATCCCTTAGGATGTAGCCTTCCTAAGCATCGTCACCATCATCTAGCACTTTGAGGGATCCTCCTGACATTTGAGGATTGATCCTCTTGACATCGACATTATTCAGGCTGTGTCCTTCCTGAATTTGGAAAAATTTGACATCTGACACCTAGACATCATCAAACATGACACCCTTGGCATTCGACACCATCAAACTTGACATCTTGATATCAAAACCCCTGACATTCAGAACACTTGGAAAACACTTGGAAAACACTATATTGGCATTTTTCCTTAGATCTTTCATCATGTTACTAGTTTCTCAACAATGTCCTGATAATAGGATTTGGAGAAGCAATGACGTATCATAATGATTGGCTTGTCTTGTCTTGTCTCTTTTAGGCAGTCATGTTGTTAGTTCCTCAAGGATGTCCTACCAATAGGATTTAGAGGAGCAATGACATTTCATGACTTGTCTTTATTGTCTTTCTTGTATGTCATGCTTGTGGTTGGTTGTGACAAAAATACTAGGGAAATTGAGCTCATAGTATGAGTCATGATCATACTTGTCTGCAATTGCTTGTCTCATGTGATGGTACGAACTTGCATACCTTGATCTATGTCATATCATGGTGTTTGTTGGCCATTACAATAATCCTCCCAATGATGATTAAGAACAATAATTGTTAAGTCATGTGGTAACATGTTGAAGGATTTGGTCTTTGCACTAACATTCATCTCCTTCTATCTTTTTGTCTCATCTCGTCCATCTCATGATGATATCTTGTGAAATACAAAAAACATAAGTGCATACATGATCATATAGGCATTGCATTAGGTTTTTACACATTCACATAACATGTAAGTGCATACATCATCCATATCATTAAAACACATTTGTGATATCACATATTGCATCATCCATATCATTAAAATGGGTACGAGGTACATACCGTTGGGTCCACGCCGTTTGGCCATCTGAATTTCCAGATGATGTAACTGTAGTGCTCTGTGATAGGAATCACCATCTTTGTGCGTACTCTCCTCGCTCTGAGCTCTCCAAATTGACAAGTGTGAAAGTGAAAATGAATTGAATTTTACCCATTTTCAACCTATTTATAGGGTCAAAATGGGATTTTCTTCAAATTTTTATTACTGGAGGCTCTTTTGACCAACTTTGACTAACCTTTTAACTACCTTAAACATGTCAAAATCCAAAACCGCTTGCGCCATTGCTTTTTTAATCATCAAATTAGCTTGTCGAGACACTTTCCAATTTTTTTTCACCTGTCCAAAATCTGAAAATTTTCCCGAGGGGGCATAGATACTATGTACCTTCGTTGGGGCATGTTTATGACTAAATTTTCTTTGTCACAATGCGATAGGATGCATTATGACAAAGAGGGGGAAAATGCAGACACATAAAAATGACTTAGGCCTGCAAGCTCTATTTTTTGCCACATTCTTCCTAGCATAATTAAAACATTTAATCTTTGGTCCACTTTAAACTATTAGTTAAATAATTCATAATTATTTAATTAATTCATATCTTTATTCCTCTTCATTATTTAAATAAATAAATTTTATTTATTTTATTTGAATGCATCACTAATTTTCTTATGTCTTTCCATAATTAAATAAATTCTTAAATTTATTTAATTATCTTAGTCCATTAATTCTTCTTGATTCTTTAATTTATTTAATTATGGTCCACCTTGGCATTTTCCCTATTTTAAATAAAATTATTTATTTAAAATGGTCCAACTTTCTAATTTCCCCTCTTTTAGTAAATAATTCAAATTAATTATTTACTGTCACATGACCCCACCTTTTGAATTAAATTAATTTTTAATTCAAAAGTATTTTTCCTCCATAAATCAAGTAATTTCTAATATTATTTGATTTTCCAACTCTCTCTTTTTTATATGGCATTCTTATCTCCTTGTCACATGCATTTTCAACCCTTTATTTGATTTTCTCAAATTGAATCTTGTCCACTCATTTCAAATTTACCCTAATTTTGTCCTAACTCTAATTGTGGGTTGTCATATTGAATCTTGCCCATTGATTCTAGGGCATTTGTCAATATTCAATCTTGGCCATTCATTTAAAATTGTATTTTCTATAAAATGGAAATTTTGGTCTTATTTGCACATCTCTTGCAATATTGCCATCTCATGCTCTTACAATTTTATATCTTAGCTCCTATCTTAGACATGCTTTACATCTTTTGTCATTTTGACATACTTTAGGCATGGTTTAGAGTTGATTACTAGTTGCATAGTTGCATAGTATTGCATTTTCTCATCAAATCCTTCAACATTTTTCTTTGGTCTTGGCCTAGTCATAGATTGCTCACACAAAATCTAAGGGAAAACTACATATTGCAGCAAATAGAGAAGGTGTAATGGAGCTCAATCATGGAGGTTTAAGAGTCAAGATGATATCTCTCTTTTTTTTCATGTTTTCCTCATTTGTGCTTCATTATTTACTTTGGGTTTTGATTTAGCTACTAATATGCTAACCTAGATATTTACCATAGTTACAATCCTATTGGGGGAGTGGTGTCGCATTGATGTGGAATGGCAACCCTTTCCCAATCCCTTGGATAATGAGTTTGTTTCGATCAATTATATTGAAGAGAATCAACGAAACCAATGAAAGATGTGTGATAAAACATTATTTAAATGCTAAATTAACATGATGAATGCTAAGATGATCAATATGGTTGTATACAAATCTAATCTAAATGTATGCAAGCTTTAAAAGATTAAAACCCTAATTAGAAAATATGCTAAATGTATGCATCTATGTTATCATGGAAGCCATTAATGGAAGCTAAGATAATATGCATGTAAATAAAGTTAAAATGATGTTAAATGTGAGTCCAAGTGCAAATTATTTTAACAGCATAATTTTGTTGTTAAAAGATGGATCCATTTGTCTCCAAATAGTGACCTATTTATAGGAAAGCAAATGAAAATTGAAGGGCTAAGATTGAAAAAGCTAATCAATGGTCAAAAAGGAAAGAAAATGGAGTCATGGATCATGGATTCCCATAAAGGGTTGAGGATGCAAGATGATATTTAATCAAGGGGTCACATTCATCCAAACAAACACACTTTCAAAACTTGCACACAAGAAGTCTTTTAAGTTACTTGCACATGAAGTCTTGTAAGTTAACTTGCACATGAAGTCTTGTGAGTTTGTTATAAGGAAGAATATTCCTTTTTTTCAAATGAGTGAAGAAAGAGAATATTCTTTTGAATATTCTCATGGGTGGGGGAAATAGTGTTGAGAAGTTGTTGAAATTATTTAGCATTGTTGTCATTGATGTCAAAACCTGGGATCCAAAAGGTTGTGCTCCAGATGATATACAAAAATGATCTATCCTATTGTGTGCTGTGATGTTGAGCAGTGTGGATATTATTCTTGATCTAGATATGTAAATACTTCTTTTTGGACATCCATGGAAGTTATTTAATGCCGAATAATGAAGACTAATCTTTTGATGTTGGATGTTGTGCTCAAAGCTTATTTTCGGTATCCTTGCTATCTGAACATTCATATAGGATGTTACAATTTTTGGTATGTCTAATTATGTTTCTCCAATTGGTACTAAAATTGATGATAATCAAGATTTGGTCTTGGTTGTGGCATTCCCATCGGCTCTGGAATATATTTCATGTAATTCAAAGTTTTCTATCTTTTGGTATTTATGCTATCTTATGTATGACCTATTTATGGGTCCCTTGGTAACATGGTAAGAAGATCTTTATGTGCAACCTATCTTTTGGGTATGGTGCTTGTATGCCAAGCCTTATTGAATATTTCAAGGTTGTTCTTCAAGCTAACATGCTTTGCTAGGTTGACTTACTTTGTTCTATGGGTATATATATATATATCATCTCTTTGGTTTGAAAAAAAGAAGAATGGAGTGTGCAAATAGATAAAAGGGTGTGAAGGATTATGTGACAAGAAATAGAGAATGAAGTGGAAGGAAAGTGTTAGGAAGAAGTAATATGTTTTGCATAAGTTGTGCAAGGAAGGTGGATAGAAGATTCATGATAGGATTTGTTGTAGAAAGATATTGTGCTCTTAACTAGAACTGACTTCATGCATATGTAGATGCAACTTCAATAGTTCATTTATGTTAGTGAGACTATTTTGGAATCAGATGCATTAATTGGGCAGTGAGCCCACTGACAATGAGCCTTACCTACAGTGAGCATTTTGGTAGTGAGCCCTTGTAAAAATCATCTTAACATGTGTTACCTTAACTGGTGTTTTATAATTAAGAATTAGCATTCTTTGTGGTTTTTCCCTTCTTGGGTTTCCACTTAAATTCTAGTATTCATTGTGCATGGTGTTATGTGCTTTCATTTTCATTCGGTTATACTATTATCTAATTGATTTAAGTTTGCTCTCGATTAATTAAAGTCAAGAAAATTATTTTATAATGATTGATTCACCCCCCTTCTTAGTTATTTGCATTGTTCAACAATTGGTATCAGAGCCTGGTCTCTTGGAGATAGAGCTTAATTGCTTGAGGGAGATCTTGGTAGCTTGAAGAAGATGGCAGGGTATTATTACTTTGAGGAAGAACTGAAGATAAATTTAGATGATATGGAAAGCACAAAATCTAAAAATGAAAGAATTGAAAGAAAACTTCAAGGAGTCAAATGCTTGTATCTCAAATACAAGGGAGCAAATCTAGAAATTCAAAGCAAGACACATAGAGGTTAGCCAAAAATTAAAGGAGTCAAAGGAAAGTGTTGTCAATCTAAATCTACAATTGGATGAATGGAAGAAGATTGAAGAAAATATCAAAGATACCACCAGACAAAAAATGGAAGAATGGAAGAAGACTAAAGAAAATCTCAAGGATACCATCAAATAAAAATTAGAAGAAAATGATAAGTTAGATCAAGATTTAATAAGGTTGAAATCAAAAGCAAGAGTATGTGAAAGTAGCATAATTCTAGATCAACTCTTGTCCCTACAAAAATTCCACAAGGATAAGGGAGGACTTGGATTCTCTAATGAAAGCTCAAATCAGAACACTAAGGGTGAAGACAAAGCAATTGAAGCTAAAGCAATATCTATTGTAACAAGAAAGGTTTGGAACTATAGAACACCTAAAAAAGACCTCCGTTCAGGCAACCAAATGCTCAAAGTTACTTATCATTTAATGGCTCTTGTTTTCTATGCAAAAAATTTGGACATAAGGCTATAGAGTGTAGAAGTAAGAAGGAACCAAGCATTCAATGATTTGACTATCACAAGTTTGGTCACAAAGCAAGTCATTGCAAAAATGAATTATCTAATCTGGCTAGAAGGAATGGAATGAATAATCTCTTTCACAGTTATTGCTATTTATGCCATGGTTATGGTCACAAAGCTAATCAATGCAAATCTAGGGTTCACGCAGTTAAGTCAGGACAAAGATGTTACAAGTGTAGTCAATCCAAAAATTATGCTAACACATGCAGATATGTTGCTCTAGAAAATATTGAAAATAAAAAGAAGATTGCAAAATAAAATGAATCTAAGAAGAAGACCATCATGGTTTAGAAGAAAAAGGAAATGAGTGTGGAGAACTCTTTTGTGGTATCGGATCCTAGTACAAGCTCTACCAGAATCTAATCCAAAATGCCTTGGCTTAGGGGGAGTTTTGCAATACATATCCTGATGGTTCCCCCTCTCCAAAGTAATATTGATGTGTTTTTGACATGACTAAGTTTGATCCAGTTGATGATGTATGATGAAGCTTAATCCAGCTGATTGAAAAGTGAAGTACTATTGATGGCATTATCAATGTAATTTTTTGGTGGAAAAATCATCATGAGAAATTAAGAATAAAAGGTGGAGTTTCAAATCATTACTTATAGTTTGCAAAGAAGGAGAATAGGTTTCACTGAGCAATAAAAATATTGAAGATAAGCACAACAATGGAATCTACATTGGTTAATAGTGAATTCAGTGGCGATATTTTGCTAAGGCGTAAGGGAGTAGAGTTGGATGAATTTGATCATCGAAAGATGAAGGAAATGGAACTAGGGTTGAATACTGATGAATTGTAGAATGTAAGCGCCCTAGGTATGGGTCTATGAGGAGAATTTCCTTGTATTGCCGACAAAGAGTCTATCTTGTTCCTGTTGATTTGATTCAAGGATGGTAGCATCATTTTGGGCAAACCCTATTTGATCACTAAGGAAGCCATTGAAGCTATTACTGGATTGTGTAGTGTTGGTGGCCTCCTTGGGAAGAAAATGGTGAAATACAAAGACGTGGAGGAACTTACTGGTATCAAAAAAGACCCCCAATCTCTATTGATAAATACCATTACTAATCCTCCAGTAAGGTATGTTGCTTACGGTATCACTTACAAAATCTATTTCAAAAATCATGAATATTCTAAATCATCTATTGTTGTCTATCTTGCACATAAGATGGTGAAGGAAAATAAAAAGATTGACCTATGTAGCCTAATAATGGAAAACCTAATTGAGAATGTCAGAATGTCTTTGGTTGAGAGTTATCCCTTCTGGTTTGGGTCTTTGCTCATATGTTTAGTATTTTACTCTTTGAGTTCGCAACCGTCAAAGGAGAATGTTAAGTGAAAGTTTGACATCCCTATTGGAAAGCAAGTTCACAAATATTTGAAATGTATGGAAGATAAAGCAAGTGTGTGCAAAGTTTATTTCTCATCCTTGTA
Source organism: Sequoia sempervirens (assembly GCA_007258455.2). NCBI lineage: Eukaryota > Viridiplantae > Streptophyta > Pinopsida > Cupressales > Cupressaceae > Sequoia > Sequoia sempervirens. Next base: position 182,314,506 of record VDFB02000007.1, read on the forward strand.
GATGAATCTATGCTCTAGTGTGATAGTGTCTAGTGTTATTCCTATTAGTCAGGTTGAGGAGTGTTCCACCTTTGATAAGGAGTTAGAAGTTGTCATTGGTGGTTCCCCTTCAGAACCTAAAAGGAGTAAAATTAACACAAAGGATGTCATCACTATCTTAGAAGAGAAGGAGAAGGAAGAAAAGTCTACCTAGATCTGAATCTTTCGATCTAGATGAAGTTTGTTAGATGTTGGATGAAGGTGATCCAAAAAAGATTTGTGAAATGTGATATGCCTACTCTCCAGTCAATATGCTTAGAATTGAAGATGATTATTTTCTCAAAAAGAGTACTACTATTTTAGTTGTTTATGGCTCGTTACTAGATGATCCGGTAGAAGTTGTTGAAGAAAGGTTGTTCTGGGAAGGATTTGAAGGTCATAAGATCCAAGCTATGATTGAGAGAAGGTGTGTCAAATCCAAATAGAAACTATCCATGTACATTAGTGAGACAAGAGAATGCATTAAGGAGATGTTTGACATCTACATGTATTGTCTTCGATGGCTTGTTGTTATTGACAACATTAGAAGCAAAATTGAAGCTTTTGAATCTAAATTGAATGATATTGGGAAGTGTTTTGACTTCTTCAAAGATAAAGATGGAAAAAAAAGAATAATAGTTGGTGAGTTGCAAGCTGAGTTATTGTCTACTCAGAGACAGAGGGAAGATTTAGTTAGAACTTTCTGGTTGGTCAAAGAAATTGTTGAGGTCTTGTTGGATCATCTCTTTGGGATACTTTTTGATGTAGAGGATTGTGAACGACAGTGCCTGTCTCCGGACTAGTCATCTTCATTTATGTTGTTGACCCTATGGGATAGTATGTGTGCCAGAATGGTTTCTACAATACAAGCTTGGAAAAGGATTCTTCCAACTGTGAGAGAAAGGTACAAGAAAATTTTTCATGTGAAAAATGTTATTTTCACTTGATTTCATGAATGTTCTTATTTGGCCCTTTTCCTTTGATGGAAAAAAGGGTGACAAAATGAAGAGAAAAATAAAAACAAAAAGAGGAATTGACTTGCTTGACAAAGGGGGAGTGCTTGGAGTTTTGGAGATTTGTTTTTATGATTTTTTTCCGTTTTGCCATCAATGCCAAAGGGGGAGATTGTTGAGAAGTTTTTGAGATGATTTAGCATTAGTGTCATTGATGTCAAAACCTAGGATCTTGAAGGTTGTGATCTCGATGATATATAGAAATGATCTATCCTATTGTGTGTTTAGATGTTGAGCAATGTGGATATTATTCTTGATATGGATATGGCAATACTTCTTTTTGGACATCTGTAGAAGAGAGTTAATGAAGAATAATGAAGACCAATCTTTTGATGTTAGATGTTGTGCTCAAAGCTTATTCTGGGTATCCTTGCTATCTGGACATTCATCTAACATGTTACAAGTTTTGGTATGTTTAATTATGTTTCTCTGGTTGGTACTGAAATTGATTATAATCAAGATTTGGTCTTGATTGTGGCATTCCCATCAGCTTTGGAATATATTTCATGTAATTCAAAGTTTTCTATCTTTTGGTATTTATGCTATCTTATGTATGACCTATTTATGGGTCCCTTAGTAACATGGTAAGAAGATATTTATATGTGACCTATCTTTTGGGTCTGGTGCTTGCATGCCAAGCCTTATTGAATATTTCAAGGTTTTTCTTCAAGCCAACATGCTTTTCTAGGCCAACTTACTTTGTTCTACAGGTATATATATATATATATATATATATATATATATATATATATATATATATATATATATATATATATATATATATATAACCAAAGATTTTGGCAAACCATGTTTTATACTCCTTCTAGGGTTTTTCACCTAAAAGAAGATAAGATTAGGTGCCAAAATGCAATGTTACATTCAAAGATGGATGTGATGTGGTTGAAATATTCCTAAATGAAACAAACTAAATGCATAAAACTAATGAAATAGATCAATTATTGTATGCAAACTAAGAAATATGAAGTGTTTGAAAACACAGTGTTGTATCGAAACATGAACTAGAAACGTGCACAAATGAAAACATAATTGAATGAAACTGAAAGGGGTGCACTTGGAGGTTTAAAGTAGATCTGAAAAGATTCTAGAATGTTGTATAATTCAATGTTTATGCCCTCTAGGACTCATTCGCCATAGATGGTGAATCTGGCCTTCTAGTAAAATCTATTGGAACAAGTTTTGGGATGTCGAGAACACAAAACTATAGAAAACTCTTTTTCCATCCTGGTAGTGGAACTCATTCACCATAGATGGTGAATCAGTCCACCTATATAAATATACAAATTTAAAGGCCAACTATGTGGGTCTTGGTCTGCACTTTTTTGCTTGTTAGGTTGTCGGATCTGAATCTGTAGAAAATGGGCTGAAAAAGGCCTTCAAGCTCCAATTAGGGATATTTTGACTATAATGACTTTGGTGACTTATTGACCACTTTTCAATGCCTCTCTCCTTGACAAATATTCCTACAAGACCTACAAACACACATGTAAAGAGGGGGGAAATGGTTAAGGGTTAGAGCATAGGGATTTTCCTTGGTCAAACCCCACTTTGGTATTCAAACCCTTGATAATGAAATGAAATGAGAAAGGAATGATGAAAAAATAACATGCAAATGTCATAGACTCACTAGACCCTTGTTGTTGAAATCTAAAGATATGTCAATGGCTGCTCCAAGATGCTTGATAGTTGCTTGATTGAATGATACTATGATGCTTGAGCGAAAGCTTAGATGGATTGAATGCAAGAATGAATACTTAGGTGAATGGGGGTTAAAATGAATAGAAAATCATGTATTTATACACAATTATGCCCTAATTTCTTGAAAATACAATATCACAGGCTGACCTTAGGTCTTTAGGAATAAAAACCTAACAGTAATTTCTTGAATGGGTCCCACTCAAGGCATATGAATGGGTGTTGAAAATTAAGTTGTCTTTAATGATGTTTGTCGGGTTTGTATTGAAAAATACACTTAATTGAGGCTTGTAAGTTCATAAAGGGGCCAAATAAAGCATAAGAAAGGTGTATTTGGTGATGAAAATCCTAGAAAAGTGTGAAAGTATGTTACACGACTTTACAAAACTTTAGAAAAAGACTTGGTATGTGATAAAAGAGGGTATATAGATGAATTATGATACGAAGAGTCTAGAAAAGTGTGAAAATGTCTTACAACACTTCACAACACCTTTACAAGACATCATAAAGTCTTAATGATTCATAAAAATTCAAGACTTGATGTGAATATGTGGTCCATATTAAAACATTAAATCAAGGTGAAATCAATCGAAATAAGCACAAGGAGGGACAAAATAAGAAAAAGTAAAAGGGTCACTTTTTTCGTGTCCATAGTTAGCCCACACTTTAGTGAGAGGATGAACCTACTTCAAACTCACAATAAAGTAGAGCAATGCATCTCAGGAGGGGTTCATATGTACTAATGCTTGATAAGATGAGACAACAATCAAGAGGGATGATCAAGCCCCCAGGATCAAGCTCCCATGGCAAACCAATCACGAGAAAGAACACACATGAGAGTGATGAAAAAGAATGAAGGAAATAAGAGAAAGCTTTGATTGTCTATCCAGCTCATTTTGGATTAGATCTAGGCTATTTATTTGGAACAATAAATGTGTACTCACTCTATGGCAATGGAACTCATGGCTATCCATCAGGTGAGAAGGATCAAATATACTCACTTTGGGGCCACGAAACTTCTAGTTTTTCGTTGGGTGAGAAGGCCTGAAAGGTGAGAAACATACACTCACGGTTGGTATGCACTCACACACAAGAAAGTATCTATGGGGAAAATTCATGCCTTGAAATGGGCTTTCCCACTCAACCATATCAAATTTATACCTCCTAATAACTTTAATAAGGCGCGACAAAGAAAAATGGCATTTTGTGCTTCATGAGACAAGCAAAGCTTTGTATGCTTAGAACTCATGAACAAATGCAATGGTACCACAAGCATCCAAGTTGTGTTATGCAAGGTGGCCATGTAAATGCAAAATGCAACATGCAAAATAAATGTTCAAATGAGTCTTGCTTAGTTCATGCAAGGTCTTAACTTAGGGAACATTGTGTCTAATGTCTCCAAAAGAGGACCAACCAAAGAATAGAATATGTGCACCTTAGGAGATGTAGTGTGTCGCATCAGGCCACTAAGAGGAATGCAATATGCTAGGAGAGATCACGCTTATGAAGGACACTATACCCAATGTCATCCACAAAGTGGCAAACACATCGTATAAAGTAACAAGGCTGCACTAAGAACCAAGAAAAAGAAAAATGAATTATGCCAATGTATGCCCCCACTTTAAAGGAATTTCTACACACCGTTCTATGAGAAATTACTTTAAAGTAGTGAATGAAAAATGCAAAAAGGAAACAAGACATGATAACCAACTTAGAAAGCCCCTATGCCAAATCATATGTTTCTGAGTAAGGTTGCATCATGTGAAGGAAAAAGGAACAAAAGAAAGAGGGATTGCCCCCAAAAAGGAACACACCAAACACATAATGGATATATGGATTTGGGGTCAGTATGTTCTTTTCTACAATGTTTTTATTAAAGAGCTTGAAACTATCAGCATTCCCCAAATACATAGAACTAGAAGAATGACACAAAGAGAGTGAAAACAAAAGAAAAGAAAGTTGTTTTGGGTCCAACATGGAAAGAGAACCATAAGGTTACTTGGTACTTTGCATCATCTAAAGGAGAAACATAAATAAAATAAAGTCAAAGGAAAAATATTTTGGATCCTTATGAAATGTGGATCTCAATGCTATAATCACATCAAAAGAACACAAAACAAAATGAAAAAAAAGAGTAAGGGACGGATTAGGTCAGCATGGAGAACATGAGATACAAACCTTTGTCAATCATCAAAGACTTAAAACAAACCAAATGAAAAAAAAAGAAAGTATAGGATTCAATTGAGTTAACATGGGAGGAACATGGTGGTTTTGTAACAAGTCAATCACAAAAGGAAAAATACAAAATAAAAAGTGAAAAGAAAAAGAAACTCCTTTTAGGGTCAACTATGGAAGAACATAGGGTGTCTCTACACTTTGCATCATCCCCAAAAGGAAAACACAAAACAAAAGTGAAAAAGAAAGACATTTTGGGTCAACATGGAAGAGAAATAGGGTGTCTATATGCTTTGCATCATCCCAAAAGGAAAACACAAAACAAAAGTGAAAAATAAAAAGACAAAAGTGAAGGAAATAGACAACGTATAGAAGAATCAAGGTACAAATAGAGGAATTGCACAAAGAGAGAGAGAACATCAAATGTCACATCATAGGGGAACACAATACACAAATGCAATAAAATGTAAAAGACTAGTAAGACAGATGCAAGTCAACCATCAAGCGAGTCATCCACCTCCCATTCTCAATCAAGATAAGTGGAAGGTGAAAAACATAGCTAGGGGACAAGGAAAAATGCATTACTAGGACAAGGTTATCGAGTTCTTTCCCCCACTGAGTGCCAGGAAAGAATGAGTCAAGATAGATGGTGGGAAAGATCATGTAATAGTGAGAATGGAATATTCTACAACTATTACATGATAAGGTGGGTGGTAGGGTACTATGGGATGATAGGATAACAATCGGTGTCATCGAAGTGGTACTTAATATTTCTTTCAATGTCTGACACTCATTGGTTCGGTGTCCAAGAACATGATGGTATTTACAATAAGGTATATTGGAATCTTTAGGATGGATTACTAGGCTATTCATAGGTGGTAATAGGATGAGACCTCTGTTTAAAATTATTTGGAGTTTCCTTTCACATTGAGGTGGTGGATGGTGAGGAAACTTTAGTTTTTTTTATTTTTAAGGTTGTTTGCTTTTACTAGATTCACCTTTTTTCGTGAATTGAAGGAGGAGGAGGACCCACGAGGATCTTATTATCCTTGTCATTGGAATCATGTAAGGGTTGTTCACGTGGAAGGAGAACATTCAAGTCGGGAGGAGAATCAAAGATCATCGTGCCAATATTTAAAAGGAGGTTTGATGTTATGATGGGGATCTTGATAACCTAACCCTGTTGTGTTTTCATCTGCTGATCTTTATTCTAAAAGTTGATGAATGTCATGTTCAATTGTTGTGTCACAACCTTGTTTGCTTAAGATG